>WIGM01000006.1:93295-221371 GCA_014235935.1 Colletotrichum musicola | reverse complement strand
TTCTCCGCAGCCGACAAAGGCAAAATTGAATAGGCGCAGAGGGATGTGAGACCGATGATCGTTTACCTCTCTCTCTTGTCTCACTAAGCCTCTGTTTGCTCTGTCAGTCGCACGAGCCACGCTGTGTCTGCGTTGCCCTCCGTTGAAATGTTCTATCTGTGTTCCAGTTGTGGTCTAATTATACCCATGGCGCTTTAATTGCCACTGCCCTTGGGGTCCTGAATCACAGACCTCATGGTTCAAGTTTTGGACACCGCATCAATTCTCCCCTTGGTCTCGACCACAATCGTATCATCGTATCAAGCTCCCGACGAATCTTTCAACCAAGCCTTTCACTACAGGCTCGCATATCTGTAATGTTATCCTAGTGAACCGAATGCGGAAGGCATTCATCAGTCTGTACTGTTCAGAAAGTAGCCGAGTAACTCGACTTCGAGTTGAAACAGAGAACGCAGGCAACGCGGTGCCTCCGCTAATCCCTTGGGACAACACTTTGTGGGAAGTTGTGCCTCGCCCGAACGCAGCAACTCAAGGGGTACAGACCAAAACTCGAAGATTCGAAATGTGCAATCCTAGGCTGGCCATGTCGCCGTCTTGCTCTTGGGTTCGCGCTGAAGTATTAACAGGCATATATAAGACAGGATGTTATCGCCTTGAAAATGGATCCAGGACACCATCGTCATCCGCCACACGCTGACCTTCGAGGCAACATTACCCTTCACTTTCCGATTGCCACGAGCCTCCTTTGCCAACAGAACGACAACTCAAGATGAGAGCCTACACAGCTTTGACTGGAGTCTTCTTCGCCGCCGTCTTTCTCTTCCAAGACGTCGCAGCGGCTGCGGTCCAACCGGGGGCGGCCGAACACTGGAAGCGAAGCGAGGTAGAAAGGCCCCCGCCCAACCCTGTTGACAAGCTACGCGAGACGACGAGGACCAGATATTTCGATCACATGAGCGCAGGCATCCTAGGACTGCTCGTCAAGAAGAAGAAGAAGCCCTCGAGACGTGCCGTCCAGACAGACGCCGACGTGTTCGACGTGGCACAGGTGATGAGCGACGTGACGGCCGGGCTCGAGAAGCGCAGCCGCCGAGACCATGCTCTGATCGACATGCTCAAAGCCCACATCATCAGTCTCCCGATGCAAGAGATGTTTCAAAAGGCCAAGAACGCCAACAAGACTGAGAAACGCGACGCCCCGGCCGATGAGCAGGCCCAGAAGGCCCCGCCGCCTCCTCCGGATGGCGTCAACCAAGGGGACTGGGACGACTGCACGGAGAGAATGGCTTCCAACCCGGTCTACATCCAGGGTTCGGCAGCCGAGAGCAACATCCGCATCGTCGGGTTGGCGTCGGTGTGCAAAAACATACTCCTCAACATCGAAGGCGCCGAAGGCGGAATCGATAAGCCTACTGACTGCGGGGAGGACTGCGTCGAATACACGAGGATGTCGCAGGACTACTACGAAGAGATAAACCGGATCTTTAACTAGGGGAACCGGGGCCAGGGACGCTGAGCTGCTCGAGAAGGAGACAACGGCAGGCACTGCCTTATCTGCCTCGAGGATGGCCGAATGAGATGAACCGCTGTGGTTCTGGGGATTCTAGCTGGCGGCGTGAATGTTACGAGCTCAAGGTCTTGAGCTCAGGCAAATGATTCCCTTCTACGAAGATACATAGTTGGACGAGCAAGCTCACTCATAGTGTGCATCAAAGAAAAGAAGAAAAAATGGAGTCGTAAACATCGACGTTCAAGTGTTGTTTATCTCCAATTCCAGATCACTCTGAAAGTGCAAGTATCGGGTACTTCACCACGACTTCCTCAGCGAATTTCGGTACTTAGATACTTAGGCAGCTCCGCTAGCCCCTTTTCGGCTTAGAGACTTTCCCTGAAGCGGAGGAACGTCCCCAGTGTACCTGCAGCTCTGCCGGTTTTTTGCGGGTGATGTGACTGGCCAGTTCCTCACTCCGTGACGGCTCCACTCGCTCCATCTCTGGGCTCTCCTCCCTCGGGCGGTGTTGCCGCGGGCTCGAAATCGTTGTTGAGCTGGATGCACGGGCCACAATGCTCGGCTCACATGTGGGAACCAGCAGAGGGACTCGATTACCTAACGACGCCGTTTCACATTGTTCAGAGCCACGAGGTAGGTGTTGTGCTTTCATACGGAGATAAGGTGCCGACCTCACGTTTGGCTTGGAGTCTAGTGTCTCCTACATACTATACGTAAGGTCCACATCGAGCCTTCAGAGAAGAAACGAGTATTCAAATGCAGAGGACAAGCAGAGGGGGCAAAAGTGAACAAGACAGCACGGATAATAGACAGCTCAGTAGGTGATACGCCGGTCACTGTGGCTTGCAGCAAGCATAGGTAGTACCTATCACAGCTCTCAACCCAGCGCTATCGATTTCTAGAATGCGCCTGACGGCCAAGCGGCAGACAGTCTTCGCTTCCGATGGCGGGCTCCAGCTCTGATGAGGCACTCAGCGTCGCCCCCGGGAGGTCGATCGCGCGGGTGCATCGAGGAAGCTTGCGGTGCTCTTCACAAGCCAGGCAGAAGCTTCAGACGAACGCGCAGAGCACGACACCCTCTCGCTTGCCATGTTGCTTCGAGGCTTGGCCCGATGACTTGCGCTGCTACCCTTGACGGCGTGTCTCTCCCAGGGTCCAATGTCACGCGAGCTTGCTGTAGTACCCTCAGATGCCGGCCAGCTCCTTTATTGGTGTGTTAACCATTCCAGATGCAGGCAGGTGTCTTTCTTTTCAGTGTTGATCTCCAGCAGGCCAGACGAATGACGATGAGGTTGGTGTTGAGGTTAGGTAAGCTTCTTCAACTTTTGTTTGGATTGCTTATTTTCCCGGTCGATAATGGAAAGTTTCTGTCAGAGTGTCTCGAACTGCGTCTGTGAATGGAAAGAGCTGCGCCGAGCAAGACAGGTGTTTCTGGAGAAAAGTTCCGGACCACAACGTCAAGTTCGGTCAAGGTGCTGAGGTGCGTGGTCGTGACTCCGTTCCAGTGAAGCTGTGCCAAAACCGCCGCCGCCGATAGCGCTCTGAAATTAGGTTCGAGGGGCCTGTTGCCGCTGTCGTTGCTGTCGCTTCCCGCTGTCCGCCTACTTGCAGCTACGGTTGGCCCTCTGAGTGGCCTGTGGAAGATAAGACACCCAAGCCCGCCCAGATGCAAGTTCGCTCCCGTCAGCTGTGGTGTCATTGTCTGCACCTCTATCTATTCAGGCGGAAGAAACGGGAGGGGCCTGCCTGAAGAGACGGGAAGGAAAGGGAAAGGGAAGGCAGTTTGAGTAGATCGTCGTAAATAAGGCACCTAGCTGATAGGTGGCACCCAAGCCTGTAGGTGCCGAAAGATCAAGGTACTGTATCGGTAACTCTGGTGCTGAAGCCATCGCCAAATGACGAAAGGTCCAGCATCATCACCACGGCCAAACTTTTCCGCGCCGCGGAGTTGAAGCCGCTGCAGCCGTCAAGCTGCAGCGCCAAGCGTTAATTATAAGCTCATGTCAGGCCGTGTTGGACTCGATCATCGCAGCCCATCAGCAACCCCCAACGCCCGACAGCCTGCGCCGGCGGGAAAATCAGAGTAAAAAGACGGGAAAACAAGAATCAGACGGTCGACGCCCCCTTCCCACCCCCTGGGACCTGTCGGTCGGGTTCTGTCAAGTCCTAACGACGGTCGTTATCTTTATCTACAGGTGAGACAAGCACATAACTGCTAGCTCCAGCTACCTACCTAACTATACCTTAACAACTCACCAACCTTGCTCCTTCTGCAGCTGCTGTGTGGGAGGGGAAAAAAGAACGGCGCAAGGCCAAAAAAAAAATCACCAATGCTTCCAGATTTAGCCCAACCCGTCCGATTCTTCGACCGCAAATTACATCTTTGTCTCTAAACTCCCGTCGCCGTCTCCCGCCGTCCGTCTGCCTCCCGCTCTCTCATCCCACCCTACCCATCCCGACCGTCTGCCCGCCCACCCGACGTCTGTCCCAGAAGGGGCCACACCCGCCGTTAGCCCTCCTCGCACGTCGACACCCGACAATGGACGACCCCTCCTCCGTGTCCTCGGCGTCGAAGGACAATGCCGGTCCTGGCTCCATGTCGCATCAGCAGCCGCCTAGCGATAGCGGTCCACTACAAACACCCGTCGTCGCTACTGCTGCGTCTATCGCGAGACCGCATGGTCACGAGCTTCCCTTCGTCACGCCCTCATCATACCTTCGCCCAAGACCGCCCTCCGTGCTTCGCAAAATGCCTGAAAAGCCTCCGAGTCCGCTCGACAAGGACCAGATGCAGGGTCTGGTAAGCTGCCTCTGCTCCTTTGACCCCCCCCGCCGCTTACCCGGCTTGCGCCCCTCCGACTGCCGTTCAGAAGCCCGTTTTTTGCCCTTAGCTGCTACTGCGCATGCGGGGTTGTGCTCTGCTCGGCTGCCGCCTCGGCGCCATCGCGAGGGGCACGTCAGGCCTGGGCTGCGTGCGCATCGAGCCGTTGGCTGACCATGTTTGCCTGCCCAGAGAGCCATTCGCGACTTCCTCAAAGTACGAACCAGTTACGACGTGCTGCCGCTGTCCTTCCGCCTGATCGTTCTCGACAACGACCTCTTGATCAAGAAGAGTCTGAACATCCTCATCCAAAATGGTACGAGTCATGCCGCCTCGGTGCGCCAACCTGTCTATTCTGACCTGCGTCGCAGCGATCGTGTCCGCGCCGCTATGGGACTCGCACAATTCGACCTTCGCCGGTCTGTTGACCGCCACGGACTACATCAATGTGATCCAGTACTACTGCCAGTTCCCTGACGAGATGAGCAAACTGGAACAGTTCCGCCTGAGCAGCTTGCGAGGTACGTGACCAAATGCTGCCGTCCAGATGTAGGGCCTGTTCTAATGATCTCCTTTTCTAGATATCGAGAAGGCGATCGGCGTCTCGCCGCTCGAGACAGTATCTGTCAACCCCATGAAGCCGCTCTACGAGGCTTGCCGTCGCATGCTCAAAACCCGGGCGCGCCGAATTCCCCTCGTAGACGTCGATGACGAGACCGGCCGCGAAATGGTTGTCAGTGTCATCACGCAGTATAGAATTCTCAAGTTCATCGCTGTCAACAACGAACACAACACCGTCCTCATGAAGAAGTCCATCAGGGAGATCGGCCTCGGCACGTACAAGAACCTGGCGACGGCCAACATGAACAGCTCGGTCCTCGATGTCGTTGACCTGATGGTCAAGCATAACATCTCGTGCGTCCCCATCGTCGACAAGCACCGACGCCTCCTCAACGTCTTTGAGGCTGTTGACATCATCCCCTGCATCAAGGGCGGCGCATATGAAGAGCTCTCTTCGAGCATTGGCGACGCCCTGTGCATGAGACCAGACGATTCCCCGGGCATCTATACCTGTAGCGCCGACGACAGGCTAGACTCCATATTTGACACCATTCGCAAGTCGAGAGTACATCGTCTAATCGTGGTGGATGACGAGAACAGGCTTGTGGGTATCATCTCTCTCTCCGACATCCTCAAATACGTTCTTCTGTACGGGGAGGAGGAAGACACCAAGTGGTCTTGAATCTGGAGAAAAACACGTGAGTTACATAGAACCAAGAGCGACGGATCCTCGCTGGAATGACATGGGACACGGTAGACATGGTAATGAGCATGTGCCAGGCGTACGGTGGCGTAACTGGGAGGAATACCAGATGGTGCGCTTAATTTAATTTTTACGGCTTCATTATAGAAGGTTCGAAGGCCTACGGAACAGTCGGCGACCTGGATGCATTACGAAATGAGATCATGTCAATACTGACGCTCTTGTGTGTCTTTTTTCCCCCTTTATTCAGGCAGCTGAGCGTGCCAGCAACACAACAATGGGACATGATGAGCGCTGGCAAGCTATCACTTCATTTCGATCTTCCTTGTGGCTCACACTTGCCCTCTTATGCCTGTTGCCTTGACTTTGTCTCCTTTGGCTCCCCTGAGGCGCCCTCAGGTGGAAGAGCTCACATGCAGACTGGGAAATCAGAGCTGGTCCTACCCTCCCTAGTGGTGCCCACAGTGTTAATGTGACTTACAGCTGCCGTTCGTACGAGAACAGCATGCCGTCAGAATATAGCAGCGGCAAGGCAAGAGGCCTCGATGGGGCTGCCTTTCTTCTAGTTGGCTAAGCAGAGCATGAATGGCTCTGGCGAGATGGTCCTTGACTCGAAGAATGGCAGGAGCGCCTCGACAACCAGCCCAGAAACCGCGTATGTGGAAGCAGCGTGGCGCAGAATAGGCCACATCAACTACTGAGAAGGGCGCAAGATCGATCGTCGTCTGCGATCGTCCAATCTCGACACTACACCCCAGATTTTGGCAGTTCGGCATAGCATAGCTGGCGTCGAAGGCCGGCTCGTCTTTGGTTAACGATCTTCCTCTCATAGCGCTCGATACAAAAATGCCAACTGACACTCCGATGCATCCTTACGGCCATGACCCATCATTATCCTCGGCTCTGTCCCGAGATGCCGAGATGGCCACCACCGCCAGCCAAAGGACCAGTACTGCCCCGACGAGCACACAGCCTCCCGAGCATCTCATAAGGCCCTCTTTGGAGTCTGCAGAGCCCAGCCATGGGCTACTTTTCAGCTCCAACACTCTTCCCGCTCTCGCTGGAAGGGATAGCCACAAGAGCCGGGCTTTGCCCAGTAGCGTTACGTGGACGTCTTCCAGCGGGGATTTGGCGATGTTTTCCGACACGGACGAAATTCAGGACCGCCGAAGCTTCATCCAGGAATACAATCGCCTCGCCAAAAAAGTAAGAACTGTGTCTCCCGTGGCTACGATCAGGCCCAAAGGCAATATTTGCTGGCGTCCTCGACCTGTTGCTAACAGACAACAGCATGGGATCAGAGTCCTTGTTGTAAAAGACTTCGACGACAAAGTTGTAAGTAGCACAGGCCTTGACACGAAGACATGAAACTGACTACATGCTTGATCAGTCATCGATCCCGAGGGCCGTTTCAGACAGACGCAGATGGTGGTCTCGAGTATTTCGATCCCCATCTTCTGGGCAAGATTCGAAACCTCAACGATCATCCGGATCATTGAGGCACAAAAGAAGCGTCAGCGACATGGCGCTTCATCTTGTGCACTCTCGGAGGCCAGAGCCCAAGGCCATCGATCTCCAGACAATGGTTCGACTGTGCGGCAAGAGTTTCCTCTATCTTCCCCCCGAGTACTGTCCCGGCTCGCTTGTCTTACCGACCTGTTTCCGAGCTACTGCTCAATACTTACTTCAGTACGGTATGTCAGTCCCATTCATGGCCTGTCCGTTGGCTCTCTGACTGTGACTGTGACTAATGTTGATATCGGCAGGGCCTGACACCCGTGGCGTGTTCCGAATTCCTGGTTCAGTCCGCGTGGTCAGTACTCTCTTCGATTATTACTGTTACGAAAGGGAAGGAGAGGAAGTCACCAGCACAATTCGTTGTCCGACTCTTCCGTCTCATATCAACGCCGGGCCACACGAGGTAGCTTCAACCTTCAAGAAGTTCCTCTCCGTGCTTCCTGGGGGCATTCTTGGCTCTTTGTCCCTTTTTGACGCATTGGTTGCCATCCACAGCCAACTTCGAGGAGAACCTGAATTGAGCAGAACGAAGACAACCAAGCTTCGAGCTCGTCTGATTGCGCTGGCCATTGGGACTGTCGAGTCGCAATTCCGACGCGAGTTAATATGCGCAGTGTTCGGTCTCCTCTCTGTAATTGGTCGTGCCGCCGAGACGGCAGCTCGAGAGGATGATCAAGGGCGACCTCTGCCAACGTCAGATTTGATGGGCTACACCGCGCTGGGCATTGTCTTTGGTCCGCTGCTCATGAGCGAGTTGCTTGATTCGTACACAATGAAGCTGGCAACCCCCTCCTCGGGGCTGGTACTTCTCCCTCTGACTCCAACACAGTTGAGGAGAGAGAAAATGCGCAAAGAAAACGCAAACAGTGCCCCTGCCTCGTCGCCTGTGGACAAGATACATGTGGCCAATGATATTACGGAGATGCTGATCGCCAATTGGCGAGAAATCGTCCGGAACATGAAGAACTTGGGCATCTTGTCAAGAAACGGCTACTTTGTGGAAAACACAGATCGGAGAAGGTTCATGCGCACCTCCAGTTCTGAGGGCTTCACCATCGGATTGCCAAAAGGCTGGAAAAGCAAGAAGTCTTCTCCCGGTGTCCCGTTCAATCGAGAGGCATCACCGACTCCTGACACTCCAACACCAAAGTCCAGTAGGTACCCCCGAGTCCGCTCGTGAAATCTTACTGATGACCATCTCCACAGATGGATTACTAGCATCAAAGACAACCGGAAACATCACCGAAAAGCTCGATGTCAAAAGAAGCCGACCGAAAATGAAGCGTTCGATATCTTCCACGCGACTGTCGCTCCGTCCATCTCTCAATCCTCTGTCTCCAACAGCAGAGGAGAGCTTTTCAGACGATCGAAGCATCAAGAGATCCCCTCATGAGAGTGTCTTCGGGGGCCAGACAACGCATCTGGAGAAAACAAACAGGTTCAAGTGTGACCCAGAGCCGGGCTCAAGGGTCTCGCTCATGGTAACTGCATACTCGTCTGGAGGTAGCGGTGGCGCTCAAAGGGAACCACACAAGGGCATTGGAGCTTCGTCCATGCAGTCTAATCATGACACATCTCGATGGGAGAAACCTCGCCAACACAAGGCCAGCGATGGCCAGTTTCTGACAGAATCACCTCGTGTCTCTGATGACATGGTACCGGACAGAATTTCATCCAAGTTGACGAATATGTCTGGCGATCTCATATCGCGCCCCTCTTCCAAGTCGGCATCAAAAAGGTCCGCCAAAACACCGAGAAACTCGGAATGGTTAGCAGAAGGAACTCATGGATCCCAGAGATCGCGTGGTAGCCCCGACGGGAAAAACACGGGCTTAGTCGCTTCCGCACTCCGCCGACTCATCGGATCTGATCGAAGCAAAATTTCATCGCCAGACAGCCAAACACCCGGAAACCCGAAGCAAAGACAAGTATCGCCAGATGGAGTGACCCCTTGCACACCCATCAGAATCAGAGATAGAAGTTTGTCGTCGCCCAAGGTGCGAAGCCCGCATTCAGGTGGCGTTCCCCAAGAAGGAAGGACACGAGGGGAATTCGTTGCGAAGGCCTCTGCTGCTAGCACTGACTCATCCCTTCAGGATGTATCCAGGGAGCAGGCCAGACAGGAGGCCTCATTGAACATCATTGATTCCGTACAGAATGAAGAGTACCACAATGGAAAACCCCCGCGGTCTGCTGCGAGAACCCCGTCGAGGCAAAGCGAAGAGACGGACGATATATCGGAAGGAAACAGCTCCATCCAGATCACTCCGAAGGAATATCTCGCCCATATTAAGCAACCAACCAGTCCGCAGGAGAGAAACTCAGAATTACCAAAGACGCCATAGGAAAAGCTGCCTTTGCGAAATCCTGAAAAGCGGGAGTATTCGCAGCCAGTCTCGCCCGTAGGTGTGAAGCACGAGCCTCGAGCCGAGTTTTCTACAGCAATTGCGCCCACGACAAGTCGGACCTCGGACAAAGCCTCATTCAACACTGGAAGGTCGTCACCTCAGAGCGTGGCATCCAGAGCAGAAGAAATCGCACAACGATCCAGAGCTTCATCCCTGAAACCTGTGACGACTCCAGCGCGCACATCTGCCTCAACGCTCCACAGTCACACCCCTTCATATGGTTCAACCCCAAGGCCGAGTGGCGTCAGGGCCATGGCAGCAATGTTTGAGGTTGCATCCAAGGAGTCTTCTTACATACCTTCACCAACGTCGGCTCGTCAGTCACGAACGAGTGAGACCGCAATCGGCCTCTCACACTCGAGACGTGACACCCCGTCGCCCAAGTCGATACGGCCAACAAAATCGACCGGGAGCATGTTGAACGAAACTCCGAACCAAAGTTTCTACGAGTCTGATGGAAGCAGTCAAGTTGTAAGCAGTCAGCAGGCTGCCTACCGCCCACTCGGAGCCGATGGTGCCGTCCCTAAAGCCGACAAGCCGTCTTTCGGTCAGCTGAAGCATGCCTCTGACCTCCCGCAACATCAAAAGGCACCGTCGAAGGGACCGAAATTTGAGGACGACAACAGCCTTCCGAGCCTGGGTAGCATGGTACGACCTGCCGAGGAGCCCCCGATCGCTCAGCATGTCAACTTTTCCAGACCACCTTCTTCGCGATCTATGCGGCAAGTCCACGAAGAAATGGCTCAACAAGGCTCAGAGAGCCCTAGTGGGAACTCGATACTCCACAGACAGATTCGTACGTTGCAAAAGCAGCTAGAGGCGAAGACCGAGGAGGTATCAACGCTCATGCGACAGGTTGAGGCAAGAGAAAATTTGGATGTCGGAACGCTCAGTGAACAGCTGAGAGCTGCCAAGCGCGAATGCGCCATGTGGAAAGCCCGAGCAGAGGCGGCTGAGAAACGGGTGGCAACTCTTGAACGCTTCACCCGCAGATTACGAGCGATACAGGGCGGAGACGGGCAATACGAATGCGACGAAGCCAGTTCGCTAGAGCGAGATAGCAGAGAGGGGGCGGGAATCGAGAACGAAGGAGTCATAACTCCTAGACTCGGAGAGACGTTGCATCCCACAGGGGTCAGGAAAACCAGCGATGGAGGAGCGGCTGCATGGTGGAACGAGTGTCGACTTGGACGCATTGAATTTCAACACATCGATATGAACGGGCCGGCTTTTGTCGAGGTAATTGAGGCGGTGCAAGAGTTGTTGGAAGGCGATGAAGTTGAATAAGGACACGGGAGCCTTTTTGGGCTGCTAGTGTTAGGATATCCGTGGTTCGTTGTCTTGTCTCTTTATTGTAAAGTTTATGGTCAATTGGACGAGGGCAAGTAGGCATTCTGCCCCATGATAGGAGTTTAACAAGTTCTTCATTACCATAAGAGACAGAAAGCGAGACCTAGCGCGAGACTGCAACGTGGAGGAGGAGCCGTCCGATTCAGAAGGCTTAGTATGGAAGTTGAGCATCGTCGTTGCCTGAATCGCGACGAATCCTCCACCTTCCGCCCTCATCCATGCGCATGGCGACGGTGCCGACAGTCATGCGCCCAATGCCGTCCAAAATGGCCCCCAGCAGCTCCGAGTCGTCGGTAACTTCCAGATCCCCCGCATCCGTTCTGTTCGCCCTCGATTTCTGCCAACGATGACTGCGCTCTCTTCCATGCTTTCTTTCCCGATGAGTATGGTCTTGCGTCGAGCTTTCAGGATTGGTAGTGGCGCCGGGTGCCATTCGCTGCCTCGGAGTTTCGGACGATGGTGGGGTGAAGGGCGGTGCTGCGGAGCGAGAAGGACGGTGCGGAATTGTCGTCCGCTGATTTGCGTTTACATGTTGATCGTTATACTGGCGTGATGGTAAATGAGGCGAGTGCGAAGAAGGCGGCTGAGACGGCGGCGTCGTGGGGGAAAGCCGCCTCGGGGTTTGCGAAGAGGGAGGGTGAGTGGGCAGTCGCGGGGGGGATTCGGATCTCGACAGTTCGGGGGAGGGAAGCGTGGGCGTCGGGGGCTCGTAGTACCTCGATTCCCGCCGAGGTTTGTTCTGTTGCTGCTGCTGCTGCTGTTGCTGGGGAGCGGTCGCCGGCCGGATCACGAGGTCTCGGGGCGGGTTCTTGCGCGGAGACGGTGACTAATTTGCGCCCGTACACGCGCCCGGACGGCTGGGGCGGTCAATTGTCGAAGACGAAGAGGGACTTGTGGTGGTGCGTGGCCTCGACGACGGCGGCGGCGAGTTGGTAGTCGACGCCGGGGCCGAGGTCGCGCGAGGTGAGGACCTTGATCGTCAGGTCCGGGTTGACCTTGCCGATGATCTGGGCGCCATTGCCGTTGGTAAGGTGGACGTCCTGGTAGGGTTGGGGAGAGATGTCAGAATTCTGAGGGTTCGTTTGGGGTGGGAGTGGCGGGGTTGATGTCTAGAAACCCCTCTATTGCACACTTACGCGGTTCAGGAGCGCGGTAACATTGCCATCCGCGTCGAGAACGGCGGAATCGCCGCGCAGCTGAAGCACCTTGCCGATGAGGATGACGTTGCGTCCGACGTAGTTGTCGAGGTACTGCGCGGTGATGCGCGGGGTCGAGGTGGATTCGGCCATCTTGTATGACGAGGTTTTGGGAGGGTGCGACGAGGGTCTTCAGCAAAGGGTTTCTGATGGATCAACAGGCACAATTACCGGCGATTGGGCCTCTGGTGTTGGTGTTGGGCGGGATATCGCAGAGAGGCTTGTTGGTCAGAACTTGTCAGAGGGGACGCAGGGTCAAGATGCTACAGTGGGTTCGGAGACGCGCTCGCCAAATCGTAGTTGTCGCGCTGTCAGGTGACTTGTCCCTCTCTTACATAAGCGACAGCTACAGGATCTTTCTTCCCTAGTGATCTACACGACCCTGGACTACCTACTGAGACCGTTCGAAATGATCTGCAAAACGTTATATTCACGGTCAACCGCCGTTTACACGGTCGTCTTTACCCTCTATTGTTTGGTAAGGAAAGTCATGATGAACTCCCAAGGAGGTTACGTGGACCCTTGTTAGAAACTCAATTCACCGATCGATTTCGTACTCGATTGGATAGAACTTTTTGTTGGCCGCTGGTTCGTTCATTGCGCCCCTGCCGACACGATACCGTCTCAAGACCCAGCCCCCATTGCGCACTCTAAGCACCTCACTCTCTCAGCACATCTGCTGCTCTCTCTTCCTCGGAGTCGCTTCCTTTTCGTTCGTCTTGATGACGTCAACCTAGCCCTGTTGCCTGTTTTCCCGTGCGGGCGTGCAGGTCCCGGTCGATCATATGGAATCGCGCGTGGGGCAGTGCTTCATCTTGATAGTGGTGGCTCCCGCCGTGGATGCTTAGGAAGTGAAAACCACATCGACCTCGGACACAATAATATGGGACTCGTAGCTCAAAAACCAAAATTCAAAGGCCGAACCGGGATTCTTATAGGCCTCACGACTTCGGAGGACGTCCCGTGCAGATCTCGTGGTGTCCATCAGGTTTCAATGCCGGGAACTGACGACATTGTTTGCTGACGGTTACGGTCCGGCTGCGTGTAGGGTCCTCTGAGTTGTTGGAAAAGGAGAGTGACGGCCTGGGATCACGTACATAGTGAGCTCCTACCGCCATATTTCTAAGCTCATACACGTGTTGGGAGTCATCGAAGGATGGTGCGCAAATCACTTTCCCGATCAGGGTCCAAACGGGCTCGGCGGTGCATGGCGGGCTGGTAAGAAACCTGGAAAACTGCGGGCGGCAGGCAACTGAGTTCCAACGGTTGGTCCGGTGCCGATCCAAGCCCGGACGTGACTCGGAGATGGACGCCGTGGGCACCCCACCTCCTGATTTTGGCAGCGGGTGGACACCATCGTTCCGCGCCGGTTGCCATCTCGTAAGTGGGTTAGCACACACAAATGTCTGTTGAATCAACATTGAGTTTTGTATGTTGCCTGCGTTTCGTGCATTATTGGCTCGAGCTCATTGCAGAGGTCGCCGAGAGACAGAGCCAGACTGGTAGGTATCATCTCAGTGTCCATTATTAGCAACCTATAGCTCGCGGGGAATTGCCGGTGCAAGCATGCAGTGACCTTGATTGGGGCTGGGATGAAGATCATGGCAGGATAGAACTTCTGGAAACTTCGGCCGCGACGAGCTCCTTGTAAGACGGCTGTTCGGTTGTCTAGTGTACCCGTTTGGCAGGGCATAGGGGCGGGGCCAAACGGGCCTTCTCCTGTTTGTTACCTCAGTTAATGTGCCCCAGTTTCGATCGATGGACCTGACCTTGCTCGACTTTACGAAAAAGAAAGGCTGAGCGGGAATTCAGCACGAGGAGCTGTCTCGTTCTGGATATTATTGATGGCGCCGGGGGTGGAAGCTAGTCAAGGCCCCGGTATGTAATGAATCGGCCAAGAGCCTCTCATCGCCGATCTGGTATCGCTATGTTATCTAGCAGATCCAGACTATCGGTGGGTGTCGATACAGATACAGTTACTTGCCGGCGACGCTATCCCGTAAGGCTTATAGTTCGCACACGGCGGCTCAGTAAGAGAAAGGCCGGCGGTGCCGGAGAACTTGGAAGATATGCAGGTCTATTCGAATCGGGCGAGACTCCGGCCGAGGAACAGCTTCGGCCGTTTCTCCTGAGAATACTTCAGCTGGCTTCCAAAACCTACTTACCTAACCAGCCAGCCAGCGAAAAGTTGAGATAGTTTTGGAATAATAAGCAATGGAAATTTGTATTAACAAACATTTGGAAGGATAAATATGTACGTAAGAACGGAGAGTTACCTACCATTAATACCTACATACCTACAACATCAGAAAGGTAGGCACGCTAGGTACCTAAGTACCTGCATAGCAGATAGGTGGGGTAGGTACTTATGTTTGGTTGCTATCGCAGTGCTTCTGGTCAACTGGTCCCTCCATTCCCCACCGAAGGTAACTTCCCCTGTTTCTTCCCTGCACCGAACGGCAATGCCAGTGGCCGCACGCAGCGCAACCAAAGGGAATGAGTCCCGGGCCTTCCAGCTCCATGCGTTAGTTTCCAAGCAGCGTCGGTGTCAGTGTCACGGACACCTCCTAGGGCTTTCCGCTTGCTATCCCCGGCTGCAGGCCTGTGCTCACCGAACTGGCTGCTCCAAGTTACCGGGCAGGAACTTAGGGGCCTGTCCGCTTGGCTACCCTACCTCTACCTACCTAGGTAGTGTATGTACCAACGAGTTTACCTCAGGGCAACTAATATGTCACCCAACTATCAACATCCGACCGTTCCATCTGAGCGGCAGAAGCTTTACCAGCAGCAAGCTGCAGGCCGCAGGGGACACTACCATTGACAGCAATCGATAGGTCGGCAAGATGCCTTAAGCCTCCAGCTCGCATTCTCATCTTGTACGGTTGCCATGCGTCGTGTCTGTATTTTGTAGCGGTACCTAGGTGTCTACCCAGGTTGGTAACAGTAAGTAGGTAGGTAGGTAGAAGGGTAGGTAGGTAGAAGAGAGGAAACAACCTTGGGTGGGTTGCGAAGCTTCGGAGACTTTCATCCGAAAGGACAGGGATTCGGTGGCTCTGCCCCCCATGCTGGCACTGCAACCTCAGACAAGGACCAATCCCGTCAGGGCGCACCTGGAAACGGAAGTGTGACAGGGTGCCTAGCCGGCCGTGGACATCCTTGCATGTTGTCCATGGCAAGCAGGCACTGGCAAGTTGCAACTTCCAACTTGGCAAGGTTAGGTGCTAGGTAGGTAGCTCCCGAGGCAGGCAGGTCTGACCTGACAGCCCACCACGGAAAGGGAAAGGGACATGGACGGGAGCTTGGGCGCAGCTCTTGCTTCCAAGCGGCAGGTTCAGGTGCGCAACATGTTCGTGGCACCCGGTAGCGCAATGTCAAGAGCAACGGTAAGCACCCGCAGGGAGTACCTCCTGTCCGCTAGCTTCCACCTATCTTGGTAGCTTGCTGGGAGGTGGCATACTTCAGACTAACGCGCACGCGTACCTGCTCGCCTTACCGAAGCCACGAAGAGATACCCTCGGTACACGTACGCGCCGTCCTATCTGCTACCTACCTATGCCCCGACAAACTACCTTCATGGCCCCCTCCTTCACTTGCGACGATGGCAGTTGCTTACCTAGCTCATCAAGTAGAATTCGGGTGTTCAGGTAATGCAATTGTGGAAGACCTCCTCACTTTCCCACTCGTCTCGTCTCACATACCTCGCCCGCCTGACCCTAATAGTAATACCTACCTGGTATCCTCACGCACCTCCTACACACTCCCGTCCGCCACCCTCCCTTGCAGGTTCCATCAGGTCAGGTCCTGTCCTCCTGCCTTGCCCGCAACAGCTCATCAACCAGTGCTTCGACTGTCCATGAGCTCCATTCCACCGATCCCCTCTCGCTGTATCCTGCTACCTTGCTGAGTCAATCTCATTCAAGTCCGGAGTAAACTCCGATTCTCAACCTCTCAACCAGAGCAACATCGCCCCAGTTCATGTTGTCGTACTGTAGCCTGTACCCAGTGCCCTGACGACGCAACGCCTTTTCTTCTCCCGGGCCGTCGTCCTCTGCCCCTCAAACGCCTTGCTTTCATCGCCTTTTTCTTGGCGCTTTCCGACTCATCCCTGCCCAGCCGTCGACAATATCCTTGCACCGACTGCGACTGCTCCATCGTCCTGCGAGCACTAGGTACCTAGCTACCTCGCAGTAGTAGTGTCCACCCACACCACCACTTGAGCATCCTTGCCCGGTTGATGAGAGAGTCTCGCAGAGTCCGGCAACACGGCGACAATCTGTCATGATATTGGCGACCCAGAGATCGAGAGCTACATCGACCAAGTCAACCTGATCGAGATACTCTTTCGCCTTGTCGGTTTTGCGTCTTGCGGCACGTAAGAACGACACCGCCTTCTGAAACCCTGACACCGCCAACGCCGCGATACCGAACGGTCCGTTCCACCGTTTCCCTACCGTCGACCTCCATAGCATTGCCCGCTTGCCTGTTCAGCTCACGGCAGTCCTCCGCTCCTCTTTCGTTCAGTTTCACAGTCGGTATCGTCATTCTCGCTGCGTCAGTTTTCAGCCTGCAGAAAAAGGTAAGCAGATATTTTGGAATTTTAGGACGAGAACCCCGCAGCGCCTCACGTTCCTCCTGCGGAATGGCGTCCGGACGTGGCTTCACCAATCTTCATGTGCCGTTTGCGCCCAGTAGGCGTCTCCCGTCCTGCCGACGCCAGCTCTCCCCTCAGTTCCCTCCTCGACCCTGCGCGTCCTGCTACATTTACCCACGCTGCCCCTTATGACAGCGGCCCCTCCGTTACCAAGGTGTTCTCGATAATGCCTGTCGCCAACTCCACTGATCGACCGTTTCTAGCCTGCATCATCAGCCCGTCACAGTTAGACCTACTTTCCCTCTGTTCATACATCTTTCCAGAGCCGGGCTCGTTTTTTAGACTGACCAATGGGCTGTAGCTCAGTCAAACAACGTCTGTTGTCTTGACGAGGAACGCTGCCAGGCAATCTGACAAGACCGACCAACACTGTCGTAACAAACCATCCCTTCGTCGATAGTCCCACCAACTTCTGGCAGTACCACATAGCCTTTGTGTACTCTTTCTTCAATCGCCAAGTACACGCTGGCGTTGAGGTTGCACGACGTCTTCACAACGTCGGTCTTTGCCCACTCCTTGTCAAACGACTTTCTGTCTCTCTTCGTCCACCTTCAGTGTCGAATTCGGTGCCTTGCCGCTGGTCATAACCTTCCACAGTACTCGAATCTCCAGGACTGGATCTTTCCGGGAGTCTGAGACATCCGAAAGGCCCTCGCCCCCACCTGACAGTTGTCGCGTACTGAGTAGGTGAGACTACAACGAACGTTCATCCAACCGCCCTGGACCAGGAGGTTATTGCTCTCAACCCAAACAGCAATCGATATCCAGCTGCGTTGCCGTTACGGCTCGCTTCTTGCCAATAACAATGAACACCCCTCCAAGTTTCTTCAATGAAGCGGTTGATCTTGCGACACCAACTAACGACACATTCGACAGCGACCAACCTCGGACTTTGCAACCGGAGTCCTTGCATCTCGACATTCAAAACGACATTGAGCCCCCTATCGTAATGTCACAGGACTCCATGGTCTACATGTCTGTACCAAGCACCTGGGATCCGTTCGTGGTCGGCGTGCCGCCAATGTACGACCAGACATGCCAGCCGCATTATACGACCAAACAAGAGCCTATGGACGATCGGCCGGCACTGTCGCATCTGCCTTCTGCTACAACTTCCAAATCGAGCTCGAGGACCGACTCTAATAACTCGACGCAAACACATGTTTCCAAATCGAGCAGGACGACCGATCCCTCAGATGCCAGTCCGCCGAGAAAAAAAGGAAGAAAGGGCAAGGCTCCCATGGCAAACAATGACGAGGAGAAGCGCAATAAGTTCCTCGAAAGAAACCGAGTCGCGGCTAGTAAATGCCGGCAGAAGAAGAAGGAATGGGTATCCGACTTACAGGAAACCAAACAGAATCTGGAGAGTCAACACGCGGCACTGCAGATGGAATACAACGGGTTGGTGGACGAAGTCACACGCATGAAGAATGAACTCATGTCCCACGCCAATTGCAACGACACAAGGATCAACCTGTGGCTTGAGAGTGAGGCTCGGCGTTTTGTCCAGAGCAGCGCAGAGAGAGTGAAGAAACAAAGTCTCGACAGCGGTCAAGCGGTCGGCGAGAGGCCACTTGGCATGGGAGTCGGCTACAGACACTCTATTGACAGTGAGTTGCCATCCCGTTGACCTGACCATGAAGAGGATCTAATCGCGGCCAGGCCAAAGCTCCTTGATGTCCCCCACACGATCCGAACGAGCCATGACGAGCATGTCTTCCAGGTCCGTCAGCAGCGCAGGTATCAACTACGATCACATGCCAGACAGTGCTTTCGAATAAGTGTAAGATGCGACGGGTGACGAGGCAACCAGCGGACCAGGCTCCTTCTCGAACAAGAGATTAGCTGAGTCCCCGTCGGCTCTCTTTGCACTTGCTATTGTGAGAATTTTCCAATTGGGAGTTGGTGTGGGTTTGGGGTGCAATCCTGCTATGAGCAATGACTTGGACTGAAGTAATGACAACCGAAAAAGCCAGGTGATGAACAAAAGAGAACGATGGTGGCGATGCTGGAACTGCAACTTGATACCCTGGTGGTCGTTTTGAGTGTTCGGATTGGGCAAGACTGTCGGTTGGGGTTGATTTAGATGCAATGGCTGCCGACCATTGCGGAAAAAAATGTATAGATATGGCAACTGGCCGGACGGAGTAGTGTGAAGATGGTCCTTGTAAGCGAGCGGGAGGCTTGGTTTCCGGCTGCACAGATAAACGTCTAGAGTGAGCTCTTGATAAGTAAGAAATATGAGCCTTAACGTAACGAAAGAGCCGTGGACAACAGCAAGTCTGCTTGCGTGCTGTGTTACTTATTCAGTCTCGGTGCAATTGGCGACGACTTGGCTCAGGTGTTCAGCACACCTGGAGTCTGAACTTCTCGGTGAGGCAACGATGCCACCCTGGCCGCACTCGATGCAGAATCCTTGCTATGCTCGTGTTTGTATGGGCGGCAACGACTCCATTGGGGTGAATGTTGGCGAGGTGGGCGCAAAAGGGGCGGAAACAAAATGTAGCGAATAAAGCTTTTAGTGCCTGGGGGCGACGTGGTTTAAGAAGAAAGCCACACCACGTGGGAAGAACCCTGAACGAGCTTCCGGAGCCTCCTAACCCGCACTACGTCAGAACGGGCCCCTCCATGGTTCTGTAAGGAGAACGTAGTTGGAGGAGGAGAGGATGAGCGGCGGGGAAGAGGCGGGCGGGTGTCGCGTTTTCGGGGGGCGTACTCCATGGATCCAAATACGAGAGACGCGGCCGGGCTTTCTGGGTTAGAATTCCATGTATATGTAGGCACTGGCATCTCATGGAGAGAGACAAGGATGAGCGCCTCGCCTTCCCAGGCAGGCGACCAAGCTCCCCCCCCCCCCCCTCGTATCTACACGTAACTGCTACTTCTTCCGGTTAGAAGCAAGGGGGGCCCCGTATGGATGAACAGGTCGACAGCCCCATGTAAGGTTAACTTAACGACGGCGCTTTACAATACCTAGAGAGGACACTGGAGGGGAGAAAGGGGGGTTCCTTGGATCTGCCTGCGTCGCCCTGGGTTAGGTGTTTGGCTATATGGTTACTTCACTACTGCAGGTAGCTGGGCGGGAAACAAGGATGAAAGGCCTAGCCCTGCAGGGCCGTTTGGAAAAGGGGTGGGGGTGGGAATCTGACGTTGTATAGTGTAGCTTGCTTTCTTCTCTGGACGTGATGCATGCAAATAACGTGGAGTTGATGCTGAGGGATAGGAGGCTTGTGCTCCTGAGTATCTTTTGGCGCAAGGATGTCTCATCGTCAACGCCAAAAGACAGTCAAACTGTGAAGCATCGTCTTCGATCTTGCAGTACGTCATGTAGGCATGCTTTCAATGTGGAGAAAGCAGACGAAGTAGTTCCCACTGTAAGCTCCTTCTCATGCGAATGAGAAACGCGCGAGTGACGTGAACATGGGGGGAGTTGCTGGCCTCGGAATCGCTTAAAACTCTAAAAAAGGGGGAAGAGAAAATCCATGGATGATGTGGTGTTGACGGGCAGGAAAACAGCCAAGATGCGTCCCGCCAGCGATGACGTAGGAGAAGGGGGGAGTGTGTGTGTGTGTGTGTGCACGCTCCGCCGGCGCCGGGGCGGCGGGAAGGTGGGCATTCGATCCCGGGCCGGGGTCCACAGTGACTGCATGACCCGGAAAATACGGGGCCGGGATGGGTACAAGGTGAGGTATCTTGCCGGCGGTACGGATGGCAGGTAATCGAGTTCAGTCCAGTCAATCGAAACAAAGTGGTGGGATCTATTCAATTGTTTCTTCAACTAACCATTTCCTTCTCTATGAACGCGGGAGCCGCTTGCTTTTTGAGATTGAAAGCTGGGAGAATACAAGGGTGGTCCGTCGAGCGAGCCGTTTGTTTGGTTGGCGTAGGTGCAGCCGGTGGGCGGGCTGGCGGGCGAGGTACCCGTTTTTGCCAGGTTTCGCTGACGCGGAATGGCGTATGAGGGTTTCCGAATGGAGGCATGTTGGACGTTCTGGTGCGCTCCTCCGCCAATCCCCCTTACATCTAACGGGAAGAGATTTCCGTCATTATTTTGTTGCCTACCAAGTAATTCAAGGTTGCCAAGAGATCTTTCGTTTCGATACCCAAAATCCGTCCGATAAAGTAGATGCCACACTCAACCGAGACTCTACTCGTCTAGCTAGGCAAGGCAACTTTTCGAACATGGAAGGAGTCAATACATGCTGAGAAGGCCCGCTGAAAACGAGACTTGCCAGTGAATGCACACATTTTACAGTGAATGGCATTATGTGCCTTCTATTGCTACATGCCGGAGAGGCGTCTTCTAACCAGACAATCTCTGCTCCTCGATGGTTTTGGTGTTACACGATATCCACAGGATTCCTCCACCCTCGCCGCTTTCTCTTCCCACTGCTTCCTCGTGGCCGCAGCTCTACACGAGCCGCTCGCCAAGAGTCGGGGCCTGCCTCGCCTGGCCGTTGATGAAGATCTTGCTGACCAGGTCGCTCTGGTGCGCCTCCAGCATCTCCCGCAGCGCCTCCCTCTCGATCACAACGCGCCCCTCCGTCAGGAGGTCCTTGACGTCGACGTCGCCGACCTCCAGACACCTGCCGTGGGCGCCCGCCGCCTCTCTGCTAAAGGACTTGAACAGCTGCGGCCTCATGTCGGACGTGACGAACAGCGTCCTGCCGTGGTCCCTGCCCCACTCGTTGGCCGCGAGGAACTGCGACGTCCACTTGAGGCGGTACTCGCCGGCCCGGACGGGATCCATCGGGCGGATGATCGTCTTCTTCTTGAGGCCCGAGAAGTCGTATTTGCCGGCCTCGCGCGTGAGGAACTCCTCGGGCAGGGAGAGCTCCATGCCGTCCTCGCAGACGATGAGCTCGCCGCGGCGGTAGCGGTAGCTGAGGGCGGTGCGCCAGGCCATGTCGTAGACCTTGCGGTTGAGCTGGGTGCTGAAGTCGCGGGGCTTGGGGCCGTGGGCGACACCTCCGCCGCGGCGGATCGGGGACTGTTTGGTACCGGCTCGGGCGCGGCCGGTACCCTTCTGGGGGTGGATCTTGCGGTGCGAGCCGCGGACCTCCCAACGCGTCTTGGTGCTGGCGGTACCCTGGCGGGTCTTATCGCCCTCGTAGACGACGGCAAGATGCAAAAGGTCGCGGCGGAAGGGAAGGTAAAGGTGCTTGGCCGAGTAGGCCTCGACGGATTTCGGCTCGATGAACGGGAAGGAGTGGAGGGTGACGGGGACGGTGGTGACTGCGAGCGGTCTAGTCAGCGGTTGCGTCGCGTAAGAGCTGTCGAAAGGCTGCAATACCCGGTGACCATTCTGAGTAGGCAGAGGTCGTAATTGAGGGCATTGGCGCCTCGGTGGCCATTGACCTCGTAAAGTTGGAGGAACCAACAAGAGACGCCGGGTTCGCCGTCCTGCACGTCGTTTGCGAGAGGGAGAGGCCCCTCATGGCCTCGGCGAGGCTCCTGACTCCCTTTCCAGCCATTGTGCCTGCGCGACGACGTCCGCAATGGGTGGGGGGGATTCGGTATATCGTTGATCGGGGCGGCGTCTGGCGCGATGCTCGAAGCTCGTCGTCGACAATTGGGATGGGGATCTTTCGAGGACCACGAAAATTTGGCCCGTCCAGCCGTGCGCCTGTGCCAATCAGACGACGCCAATCGGCGAGTACGTACCGACGTTGCACACTCCAGACAGGCAGCTCGGTCCCCTGTCCGGGGCGGGATATTCCGTCCTCGATTAGCAAAAAATTATGGAGACCCGCAAAGTGCATTGCAACTCGTGTGAAGCTCTGGTGAAAAACCTCCTTTGCGTGCCGGCTGGTTGGCAATCAGACGACCACATCCACTCTCCACCCCCCCGATTCACAGCCCACACGCCACAATGTCGTCGTCGTGTAGGCAGGCCGTCCGGCCGCTGCGACGATGCCTAAACGCCGTCTCGACGTCCACGACCACAACGCTGCCGATACGGAGGAGCATTACGACGACGCCGGCCCCGGCCAACAAGGTGTACAAGGTGGTGCGCGAGCGACCCGAGACGCCGGATCCCCTCGAGCTGGACCCCAACACGGCGGTGGCTCCCTGGGCCGAGAAGGACCTCTGGAAGGCCGGCACGCCCCCCGTGGGTTCGCGACGTCGCCGTTATGCCATCCGCACGAGCCAGAACATTCCCTTCGAGCAGCTGCCCTACCAGGCCTTCCAGGAGGCCCGCAAGATCCTGGCCGCCGACCGCGAGGAGAAGCTGGCGGCCATCGTCGCCGAGACGGCCAAGATTAAGAGGCTGGAGAGCCTTCCCGAGGACCAGATCAAGGGTGGGGAGAGGATGCGCCAGATGAAGCTGAGCAGTCTGCGCAAGCACGTCGAGGAGCTCAAGATTCTGGCGGACATCAACGACCCGGCCGTCAAGAGGCGGTTTGAGGACGGTCTCGGTATGATCCACGACCCGCTCTGGCATCCCCACGGTGTGCATTGAGTGCTAACGCGACAGCGAAACACCAGGCGACATGAACAAGCCCATCTACCGCTTCCTCGCCGAGAACAAGTGGCGCTCCTATGGGGCCAAGGTGACGGAGCAGCGCATCGCCCAGTTCAACATCGTCCCCGACATCCTCCCGAAGATGGAGCCCTCGTACGACGTCCAGATGTGGTTCCGCCGCGTCAAGTGCCCCCCGGGCAAGATCCTGCCCAGCAACGTGACCGAGGTGCCGCCCAAGCTGACCGTCACGCCCTTCACCGCCGGCGAGCGCCTCGTCTCCATCGTCATCATGGACTCGGACGTGCCGCAGGTCGAGACGGACGGCTTCGCCAAGCGCTGCCACTACATCGCCGTCAACGTCCCCGTCTCCCCGACCCAGACCTCGATCCCGCTCTCCAAGCTGCGCGACCCCTCCCAGCTAGCCGTCCCGTACCTGCCCGCCTTCGCGCAGAAAGGCAGCCCCTACCACCGCCTCTCCGTCTTCGTCCTCGAGCAGGCCCCAGGCGAGCGCCTCGACGCCGCCGCCCTCGGGGAGCTCTACAAGGCCCGCGACGGCTTCTCCCTCAAGTCCTTCCGCGACAAGTTCCGCCTGAAGCCCGTGGGCTTCAACATCTACCGCACCATCTGGGACGAGTTCACCGCCGGCGTCATGGAGCGCGCCGGCATGCCCGGCGCCGACATCGAGTTCCGCCCCAACCGCGTGTACTCGCTCAAGGAGCCAAAGGGCGCCCGCGGCTGGGAGGCCAAGCACCAGAGCGCCAAGTACAAGCACCTGTGGAAGTACACCAAGCGCATCAAGGGCTACTCCAACGCCAAGGGCCTCATCAGGAAGTGAGGATGGCGGGAGGCTGGGTGAGAGGAGATGTCGTCATTGCGAGGGAAGCATGCGAGGATATGACGCAGCGGAAGCTCAGGCAGGAAAGGGACGGAACGCGGATGTTTCCAAAAAGTGTAGAATATATGTACTCTATGTGTCATCATCTGGCTATAGATGGATGCAGTCAATGGGCTGCGGTTGTTATAAATCACCTGTTCTCAATGCGTGCCACAAGCAGGCTCCTGGGCTAGGATTACAGCTGCTGTCGCCACGGTCGAATCTGCTGCGGAACTTTCGCCGTGTCGCGGGAAGAAGTCGGAAGGGGTAGTACAGGCTCGGAAACCTACGACATGCCTGCCACCCGGGTCGATTCTTTGCAAAGCATGCCATTGACTCCGATATTATCGAAGATTTGAGCTACTTGCTTCGCCAAGCCCCAAACGCAACCAAACCCTTCGCCTGCCTACCTACCTGTCTATCTACTCTTGGCTGGAAGAACCTTCCTCCGGTTTTCTTCCATGGATGACGTACCTGTCCGTGCCTGTCAGCTTGGGCTCCGGATAAAAAGACCAGACTACTCACACAGGTATGTAGGCGTGCATGCTCCTATCCTTCAGGTCCTTGCGGACATCGACGAGGAAGACTTGCACCTCCTCCTTCTTCCAGTTCAATGCCCTAGTGAAAGGTGCCATGTACCACGCCTCAATGCCTGCGAGGTTGTTCGCGAGAGACCACTCGCCGATCATCTTATACCTCGGGTCCTTGGGCCAGGGGTTAGTCGGCCACTTGTACCTAGTCAAGACGACGTCCACGAATCCGACATCCTTCATGATATCGACAAGAGCAGGGATGCTCTGAAATGGCCGGCCGAAGATCTCGCAAGCCTGTCTCAACAGCTTCACGCCTTTCTGGAGCGAACAGTCCTCCTTCAGAGTCCCGTCGTCAGAGGTTGCGAGGCCATCGATTTCCTGCAGCTCAAGGTATCCACCAGGCTCGAGGTGGCTAAAGGTTGAATTAGTATAAGCCTGTCGGGTTTAACATGGTCGCGTTCTGATGACTGACTCGAAACAATTCTGAAAATATTTCTTCCAATCGGCGATGCTAGACGTCATCATGCGGCTGTGGATGTAGTCAAACCGCAGGCTGTACAACCAGGGTTCTTCGATATCGTCAACCTCAAAGGTCACGTTGGGAGGCACTCTGCAAGATGGTTAATCAAGTGAATGCCAGACAACACACAGGGCGGCACATGTTACCCACTCTGCTTGCGGGGGCGAGAGGTCAACACCGATGACCTGTTGGGTTCTGTGTCAGTTTTGCCATTTTGCCTCTGGCATGATGAGAGCACGACTGGCGTACCTCTGCACTGGGGTGAGTTTCGCCAAAGTCGATGGCCCAGAGCCCGGTTCCCGTGCCCACGTCAAGCACACGTTTGATTGAGGACCCGTCCTCATTTGGCGGCGACAAGCCCAGCTTCCCGTCCAAAGTGAGGAGGAAAAGCTCGTGCTGAAGGTCTACGAGGCCGGGTTAAGAATTGGACTCCGAAATCACAAATGGAGAAGCTTGCGGTATTACCCAGTCTGTCGCTCTCCCGTTCATCATTGGGATAGAGGTATGCTTTCTTTTGGTCAGTCTGGTTGTCCAAATTGGGCATTCAAAGGAAGCGGAGCACCTACTGCCTTCCTTGTACCTGTGGTACGTTCTTCCGTTCTCGACCCTGAAGTTGTAAATCGAGCTGACTATGCTGGTCTTCGACGAGGCGATGCTCTGACGGTGAACTCAAGTTAGAAACGTCTACATGGCTTCGCCATCGCGGTAACATTAGGGGCGCATCGCATACCTCGCCACGCTCCGATGACGAATAGTCGGTAACCTGAGAGGCTGGTTAGATGAATGGTCACAAGACGCCGTTTCCTGTGCCATTAGGTTTTCAAGGAAACATGCCTCCTCGGGTTCATCATCGACGGCTAGTACGTCAACCGCCTCGACGTTCTGAACATGGGACTGAGCGCCTGTGGCAGGAGCCGGGGCGTCGCTGGTTGCAGACATTCTTCTTTTCTTCCGTACAACTCTCACAAAGTTGCGCTTCAATCCAGCTAGGTCGCAGAAACTCAATAAGGGACCTCAAGAAACAGGAGAGGAAAGACAACGACGAACATCATCCATTTTATCCGTCCCGCCAACATTGCGAGTTGTCATCTCTAATTACCCCTCACCTTGGCCAAGGGGGGTTATGCGCGTTGGGAGCAATCATGCAGTGTGCAATGTGCTCTCCAGCAGCATCAGCAGATTCACCGGAAGAGACCCGACGATTTGGCGGGTGTTTGAACCCGAAATAGACCCTGAATCCGGTGAGAGGGCTGTCGATGGGGTGCCATTGGCTCGGTTATTCGAGCAGGTGCGTATCCGAGGCAGGGAATGCAAAACTCCTGCCTAAACGATAACCAACAGGCCTGTTGTGCTTGCCTTTTACATGAACAAACATACCAATATAAAGTCGTTGGTAATAGTCGTTGGTGGCCGAGAGAAGACACAACGAGTGGCGCGCAACGGCTTACTCTGCGGGAACTGTACGTGGTAGAAAATGGCCCTCAATGGAGAACGCAAGTTAGGAGACGAACGGTATGCGGCTGAAACAACTTTCAGGGGTCAAATTGGCTTGTAAGCTCGCATACTGAAAGGGGGGGAAAGGGGGGGAAGGGGGGGTGGTTGGCGATAAGGGTGGCAGTACCTAGGTATGTAGGACAGCGTTGTTCCGGGCTTGCCTGCTGGGAAGAGACTTCCTTTTCCCGAGCAGATTTCACGTACAAGGGGTCATCTGCCAAGTAGTAGTTCTTTTTTCGCGCTCTTTTCTTCTCTCACACAAGCTGGTTCAGGTCCGCTTTGCCCATTTGTGTGGCCAAGGCCTGGTAATCTCCTCTTCTGTAGATCTTGCCGGTGCTATCATCTCATCTCAGCCTCTGAAACTTTTCTTGGCCTTTAACATCTATACCATTCCGCTTGGAAACTGTCAATAGACTCTGCAGGATTTCCTTTTGCAAGGAACCTTCTGCTAAACACCGTGACCAAGGCTGCTATTGCGCAGGCTTCGCCTCATCAGCGGCGACCTCGGCGAAGCCCTTCTCCTGGAGCTTCAGCGATCCAACATCCGGCAGAACGGGCGTCTCCGTCCCCTCGGCATCCGCTCTCCGCGCCACGGCCCCGGCGTCAGACGCCGCGTCGGCCTCGTCCCCGCTGAACCTCTCCCACGCGGGCGGGTTGATCCTGCTAGGATTCGCCTCGCCCTTGAAGTGGTAACCCCGCGCCCTCGGCCGCGTCCCCGTGCCGAGCGGCAGCTCCGGCTCGTACGTCTTGGCAAACTCCTCCGACAGCGCCTCGAACCCGTCTCCGCCCCCGTCCCGGAGCGTCGCCCGCACGCCCGCGAAGAAGTCCGAGACGACCTGGTGGTTGTGGATCTGCAGCAGCGTCCAGCCGAGCATCTCCTTCGCGTTGAGGAGGTGGTGGACGAAGGCGCGATGGTGCGTCGTGCAGGCGTAGCACCCGCAGCCCTCCATCAGCGGCGCCACCGCGGTCTCGTGCTCCGGGAGCCACATGTCGGTGCCCAGGGGCTGGATGCCGCTGCCGGCTTTGGGTGGGAATGTGAAGGTCAGCGCGACGCCGGAGTCGGACACCGTGTTGAGGAAGGGGACCGAGCAGACGTCGACACCTAGAGAAATCTGGCGCAGGATGGCCAGCGGCGTGTCGGGGATGTGCAGCGACAACCGCGGCAGCGGAACCAGCGGCGCGTAGTTGTCCTCGATGTCCGGGATGAGGTCCACGTTATAGACCGCCAGCCCGGAGATAGAGTCGACGACGTCGTTGGCGAGGTGGCTGAGGTGCTCCCACTGGATCTGGTACGGCACCGCCAGCACGGGCGCGAAGACGGAGACGCCGGCCTCCCGGAAGGCCTGCTGCCGCTTCGGGCTCAGAAACACGTCCGTCCACTCCTCGGTGCGCTCGGCCATGCGCACGAGCTTCTTAGACGGCGGCATGGAGCTGGTGTGGAAGAGGTCGGCGGGGCCGATGGCGATGTCGGGACGCAGCTTCTCCACGGTCGAGGCGTACTCCTCCGTCGTGATGTTGGCGAAGCCGGTCGACGTGAAGATGGCAACGAACTTGGCGCCGTTGCCGACGGGGGTCTTGATGGCCGGGTTACGCCTCGTGGCGAGCACCGTGGCGATGCTTTCCGGCAGGCATGTGAAGGTGTGCAGCGGCCTCTTGTCCGGGGAGGGTATTGACAGAACTGCGGGGTTCTTCTTCTCGATGACTGTCTGAAGGTCAGCACCGCGAGGGTCTTTGTCCGGGGCGCAACGTACAGTCTTCCAGCGCCAGGTATGCCGCGCCGAAGCGCGCATGTTTTGCGAGGTTGTCCGGCGTGATGTGAGGGATGACGCCCCGCGAGGACGTGGCGATGTAATTCGGCGTGTCGATGGGCGTCCGCCTCGGGAGTCTCAGCCTGCCCAGGCGGGCCGCGGCGCCGCTCTCGGCCGTCTTCTTGAGGATCTCGAAAATCATGCCTTCCTGTTTGTTCTCGTTCTCCCCGTTGACCGTTCCCGCATCCGTCATGTTGGGCGCATCACCGACGCTGACCCCTCCAGCTTTCGGTGAGTGTAACCTGAGCCCTAGAGAGCACCTCGGTTGAGCAGAAATCCCGCCTTGAGACTTTCCTGGAACTCTAGGCTTCAAAATCAGAGCCTCGGCTTTTGGAAGTGAGTTCCGGTGAGTTTTACCGCCCAATATCCGTGGTTTTCGCCAAATCTCGAATTGTGATGTTCTAGCGCCGCCTTCCAATCCTCGAGTGAAAACGGAAATACCTAGCAGCCACACCGGACGTTGACCTAGTGTCAAGCCACAGGCGTTGCTGACCCATGATTGTTGTGGCTGGAGATCCGGGTTCCCACTGGGCAGGGGCTTAGGGACCCACATTTGTGGAAGCTTCCGGGGCCGTGATCTTGTCCTTCTAGGAACATGCCGACAACGGAAGGTTTCTTTAAAGAAGAGAGCATGATAAACTCAGACGACCACTCTGGGAGAGGAACCTGAAAAACTGCAAGGCAACACAGAAGGAGATGGAAATGACAAGAGGATGAATTGCTTGGACAGGCCTCTTCTTGGACGGGAATAATGGTGGGGAAGTTCGGACCCGGGCGAGGAGCTGCTGCAGGGGCTTGCGGGAGCGGTGCGACGGTCAACTCGGCCAATCACAACTCTTGATCGGACAACGGGCTGCCTATTTCACACCCCGGGGGGCCTCTCAAAGCTCCCCTAGTGTACCCGCTGCTTTTGCCTCATACCCTCGATGGTGCTCAGACATATCGGTTGGAGAGGCTTGGACGTTTTGACATTGGCTGACGTATCTGGTCACTCGTTGACAGAAACTCGTTCATTCCGTAGCTTAGTCTTTGGCTCTACCAACTAACCCAGCCAGACATTATCATTCAAAACTCTATCGTGTCATAATAGCACCCACGTTTATCTTTGATTCTTAATTACATCTCGTAGATCCACCACTCCCTAAATGGGCTCGTCCCGGGGCTCGATGAGAACCTCGTTGATGGCGACGTGCTCCGGCTGGCACACCGCGTAGACAATCGACGAGGCCACGTCCTCGGCGTCGAGCACCTTGGCGCCCGACGGCTCGCCGTACTTCTTGAGCGCCTCGGC
Organism: Colletotrichum musicola; assembly: GCA_014235935.1. Classification (NCBI taxonomy): domain Eukaryota; kingdom Fungi; phylum Ascomycota; class Sordariomycetes; order Glomerellales; family Glomerellaceae; genus Colletotrichum; species Colletotrichum musicola. The sequence continues at coordinate 191,667 of WIGM01000006.1, read as the reverse complement.
GTCGGTCGACATGCTCAGCAGGTCCGTGGCCACGTTGCCCGGCTGGATCGATGTCACCCGGAGCCCCGTCCCGGCCGTCTCGAGCCGCAGGCTCTGCAGCGTCGCCTCGACGAAGAACTTGCTGGCCGAGTACACGCCCAGCCCCGGGAACACCTTGCGGCCGGCGTCGGAAGAGATGGCGACGATGTGGCCCTTGCCCCGGCCGAGCATGCCGGGAACCGTGGACGAGAGGCAGTGCAGCAGGCCCTTGCAGTTGACGTCGACGGTGCGCTCCCACTCCTCCGTGTGGTTGTTGGCCATCATGGTGAAGTACATGACGCCCGCGCAGCTGACGAGGATGTCGACGGGGCCGAGTTTCTCGGCCGCCGTCTGCATGAGCGACTCGACGTCCTCTTTCTTTGTGACATCCGTCTTGTGGATGAGGACCTTGCCCGCGGTGCCGGCGAGCCTGGCCTTGACGCCCTCCAGGGCCTCTGTGCGTCTCGCTGCGAGGGCGACGTGCGCTCCTTCCTTCGCGAGACCCGCCGCGACGGCCGCACCGATGCCGGAGGAGGCGCCGGTGACGACGGCGACCTTGCCGGCCAGGCGGCCCTTGGTGACCCGGGAGGTGGCGCCGTTGACGTTGGCTCGGCGCGGGGGTCGCGAAAGCCAACCTCTTGCAAAGAAGTGGCGCGTGTACGTCTCCAGCAGGTGGCTGTCGATCTTGGGCCGGTCGAGCTTGTACTTGGCGAGAACGGGTGCCGTGGCGTCGTCCTTGAGGACGGTGACGGCCTGAAGCGCCTCGGCGGTGGGCATGCCTCCGCGCAGAATGTCGACGGTGAAGGGCACGTCGCCGGCCGTGCCGAAGCCCCTTTTCTTGGTCCAGAGCTCGACCCAGTCATCCCACGGTACCCTGGCCGTCGTGTAGCCGAGCTCTGTCAGGCTGTCGAAGAGCTGACTGGCGGACACGGGGTTGGGGTCGCCGAGGTGGTACACTAGCTGCTTGGGGTCGGTGTGGTTGGCGAGCGTCGTGATGGCCGCGCTGACAAAGTCAACGGGCGTCATCTCTGCGAACCAGCCGTCCACGCAGGGAGCGGTCTTCAGGTGCAGAGACTCTACGATCAGAGCGTTCAGGAGATCCCAGGCGTTGGTGGAGCCGGTCTTGCTGTGGCCACTGATCGTGCCGGGGCGGTAGACCTTACAAGGCATGCCGCGGCGGGCCGCCTCGTAGACCAACTTCTCAGCCACCCACTTGGTCTGTCCGTAGCCGTCGATGAGCTTATCGGGAACGTCGTCGATGTCGACCATGGCGTCCTCGGACCATCCGGCCACGGACGGCGTCAAGACACCGTTGGTGGACACATGGTGAAGAGTGGCGCCGCTCTTGGAAGCCAGGCGCAGAATCTCTCTGGTACCTCCAACGTTGGGGCTTCTGAGCGCAGCGTAGGGGTAAACCAGGTTGACGGTCGCGGCGGCGTGGATAATGACCTCGATCCGGGAGACGAGCTCGTCATAGACCTCGGTCGCGAGGCCGAGACGTTCTCGGGCCAGGTTTCCGGGCAGGATCTCCATCCTGTCGAGCATGGAATCGTCCCAGATGCCGAGGTCGATGAGGTTCTTGCGGATTCTGGCCATGCCGGCAGGGGCTGACTCCTCGGTGGGGTCCGTGAAGCGGACAAGGCAGATGATGTGAGCGGCGGTGGTCTCGATAAGGTTCTTGAGGAGGAAAGCGCCGAGGTAACCAGTTGCACCGGTGAGGAGCACGGTGTCGGCGTCGTTGAGCCGGCGCATAGGAGTGCCGTTGGACTTGATGTCCTCGGGGAGGACGGAGTCGGCCCGAAGAACGGCGGGAAGGTCGGCCTGCACAGCGGCGGTGTGTCCATCGCGAGCGTCCCGAATGGCCTTCAAATGGCCTTCCAAAGTCGGCGATCCGGCAAGAGGGGCCAGGGGAACTGGGAATCCGAATTCCTTGGTGAATCGGTTGGCGAGATCTGCGAGCACAAGAGAGTGGCCGCCAATGTCGAAGAAATCGTGCTCTTCGGTGATGGCACTCGCGGGCATGTTGAGAGAGGCAGCCCAAAGCTTCTTGACCGTCTCCAGCTTGACCTTGGTATTCTGCTCCTTGTCCCCGTTGATGGCGACCTTGGGAGTTGGTGGAGGGGGCAGAGCCTTGAGATCAACCTTGCCAGAGACTCCGTGGGTAGGTAGCTGTTCCAGCTCCACCCAGAAGGTAGGAATCATGTAGAGGGCCAGGTGCTCCGCGAGCACACGTCTCGCTGCAGGGCTGTATCCAGACTCATCAATGACAACATCCGCTCGATCTCTCTTGTCCTCCTTGTCGCGCACAATGTAGGCAACCAGCTGTCTCTCAAGACCGTCTCCGTGAGACGAGACTGCGCAGTCGTGCACAGCGAGGTGCTTTACGACGGCGTTCTCCACCGCACCGGGCTGAACGGTGTAGCCGCGGGTCTTGATCATGCCGCCTGCTCTGCCAGTAATCTCCAATAGGCCATTGGGAAGCACGCGAGCGAGATCTCCGGTCCGGTACATGCGCGCGCCTTCCCTCTTGTCGAAGGGATCAGGATGGAATGCCTTGGCTGTCGTTTCCGGCAAATTGAGGTATCCCCGGGCGAGGAGATCGCCACCAACATAGAGCTCGCCGCTAACATTCTCACCCACTCTGTTGCCATCCTCATCCATGATGTAAATGTGCTCAGGATCCATCGGCGGGCCCACTGGGCAGACGCGGGCCTCAAAGTCCACGAAGGTGCTGATGTCGCCGGCAGCAATCTCGTGGGTCTCGCTGGCGCTGTAGACGTTCAGAAGCCTGGTGTTGGGCAGCGCCTTCATGGCCCTGCGGCAGAGATCGGTGGTGACGACCTCGCCGTTGAGCCAGAGAGACCGCAGCTCAGGCAGACGGCTACCAAGGTCAGGATGGCGGGACAAGACAGTTGCCAGCAGAGTAGGCGTCATGAGGGTGTCCGTTATGCGTCGAGACGCAAGCAGGCTCAGGAGAGCCGACGGGTCGTAGCTGGCGCTGTCCGGGATGGCAATGACTGTCGCGCCGCGCAGGAGAGGACGCAGCATCTCCCAGACGAAGAACACGTTGCAGGCCACTCGGTCGCCCGGCTGGAGATCGCTGAGACCAAACCTGAGGTCGTATGAGCGCACTGCAGCTCTGTGTGGGTTGGCGATGCCCTTGGGCTGGCCCGTGGTGCCCGAAGAGTACGACACGAAGGCCAATCGCTCCAGGTCATCGCTGGCAGGCAGAGGGGGGAGGTCGGCTTCCACATGGCCGTTGGTTGTTGATGTGGCGGGCTCATCGATGACGATGACGGGCACGTCGGCCTTGATGTGGTCGACGTGCGCTTTTTGGGTGATGACTACTGTCGGCTTCGCATCGACAATGACATCGCGCAAAAGCCCGGAGGGGTACGCAAGCTCAAGGACCAGGAAAGCGCCGCCTGCTCGAAGAGCAGCCAACGACGCAACTACGTAGTCCGCACTGCGGTTCATGAGAACGCCGACGAGGTGGTCTCGGCCTACTCCATATTGACGACGGAGACGGTCAGCGAGAAGCTGCGTCTCCTGGTCTAGCTCAGCATATGTGAGGGTGCGAGTCTCGTCCTCGAGGGCAATTGCATCGGGAGTTGCTTTTGCCTGCTGCTCAAAGAGCGCAGCAAGGTCCTTGTTGATGTCGAGGATGGGCATGATACCGTTTTTGTGGTAGGCAGATTTACCTAGGCACAGTATCGAGGGTGGTAGGGAAAAGGCAAGGTGGTCACTCCCAACAAAAGCGCTAAGAAAGGACAGAGAAGAAAGATGGTAGACGACACGTCCAGATAAGAAGTAGTTTAAGTAGAGTTGCAAGGTTCCCGGAGGCAAGGTAGGCCAGAGTGGAAATAAGCTCGAGTACTTGACTTGGGATGAAGGCCGAAGGTGGCAGGCCAACCGCGGCACTCGAGAGTTGGTAAGGAAACAGGTCACGAGACCAACTTTTCCAGAGCTTTCTTAACTTGCGTAGACTACTCAAGTCTGCTCTGCTTGCCTGCTTGCAGGAGGGAAAGGTAAGATAATGCGTAGGTGGTGTAGGTAGTAGGTACCACTACGTATGGATGGATGCGAGAAAGAGGGAGATCCCGGACGAAAAGCAAAACCAACAAAAAAGACTGGACAGCATGGCAAATGAGAAACGAAATAAGAGGTACCTTGCTTGGCTTTCGCAAGAGCACATGGTCCCCTACCGGTTCACAAGTCCCTCAACAAGTTCAGGGACCAACCAGAATAGCACATGCAAATGCGATAGTCGTCACGGAGCGATCATTCATCGTTACGGAGAGGCGAGGGGCGCACCACACTGGTGCAGTGATCCATAGCAACCCACTGCGGAGGGGTCACCGGCCAATGGGGGGTTGTGGTTACCAAGTTGACCGGCGAATATACTGGGGCCATGTGGATGGAAGGCGATAGAAGTCGGGGACCTGTTGTGGGCGTCGTCCGGTTTCCGTCTTTTGCGGCCACATCCATGGATACGTTTTTAGTGTGTGTGTGAACGGAAGGCAAGGTTGCGCGTTGCCGTTCTATCGGCTGTCGGTGCTGCTATCGGGGCGAGGAAGAGCCCTGCCTAGGTACCGTGCGCCACTAGAGTGGTTACTCGAGGCCTGGACGGTTCCGAAGCTTACCCTAAGCGATTAGGCGGCGTAGGATGCCTCGATTGGGTGATTTGTCTCTGGTAATACGGTACGAGTACGTTACGGGGGCGAAAGCGGAGGCATGTCGTCGAGCCTCAGCACATGCAAAAGTTGCAGAGCGCGATGTCGGGGGCAGAAAAAAAAAGTTAAACACGTGGGGGCCAACGTGTCTTTTGAACATGGGTACGAATAACTGAAGCTGAGTTGCAATTGTCAATTTAAGACAGAGTCAAGCACCAAATCGACCCTTTCATGCAAAATGACTCGCTGGAATCTTTGGGGGGCCCGGTTGCGTGCTGGCGGATCAATACTCGGGCCGGTAAACGGCAGGCCCCGCCCGGGGCATGGAGATTCCGAAAGTCCATCCAGGTGATCCCGCCCGGGGGTCCGCGTTCAGCAGCCACAACCGCCTGCGGCTTCTTAAAGCGGCAGGGCGAACGCCCCTCCACGCGCGCAGGCGTAACGCTCGGGCCAGTCAGGTTCCCCACTCTCCACCTGCCAGTAAGAGACAGGGAACAGAGGTGCTTCCTCGGCGTGGGATCGACTGCTTCAGCTCTGTGGTCCCTGAGCTGCTTGGCTGCTCACCTAACCACACCACACACCTGCTGGGACCCTGTCGCCCTGTCTCTATGTTCGCCTGTGTGTCACCCATACCGACCTCTACCTTAGCCTGAAGCCGAAGCTTCAAAAGCTGGAGGGTGCCGGCCTTTCGTCCGATGTATTATCCCTCGCTGCCAATGCGTCCGACGTCGTTAGCTGGACGGAGGCCAGCATAACTACCAAACTAATCGTTTCACGCTCGAGAGACTTCGTCACTTTTCTGCATCGCATTGATACCACTGTCCTCTGGCATTTAGGCACTTGGGTATGGCCTCCCCTCCCCGCCGAACGCAATGGTAATGCCGAGCCTTTTTCTTGCTGACTGATCGTCATGGCGTAGCCGTCCTCGGATTTCTTACCCTCTTAGCTCCTTGCCCCATCGGGTCCGGAGTCGTCGCGACTACATATCATCGCACTCTTTCCCCCCCACGCGCCCCCCTTCCTTCTGCAACATGGTTGGCGAAGGACGTGCTGAAAACGAGCCGCTCTTGACCGATATGGAGCGACAGCAGGCAGACGAGCCTGCTAGCCAGACGACTGCAGCCCAGCATCCCGATGCGCCCCTCGAAGACAATACGCGCCGCGAGCTCGAGGTTGACGACGACTCCTCGCCATCGACCCCCAGGTTCATGCAGGACGAAGGCGATTGGAAGCGCTGGAAGTGGGTGCCATACCCGGTCCGTCGCATCGTGAAAGCCACCGCAAAGTGGTCTAGGGGTCCACCCAACCCCAAGGATTACAAGATCAAGCCCATTCTTCCTCAGGTCCAAGAATTCCCTCTGCTTCTGGTCGAGAAGTACCTGCGACACTTCAAGCATCGCGCCGGTCTCGTCTTCCTCTATGTCGCCATTTGGATCGTCACATTTGCTCTGGTCAAGAGGAGCGAGACCTTTGCTACCGAGATTGAGGGCTGGGGAGCGCCCCAGCCGATCGGATGCGGAGCGACCTACTGGGGTCGGGGGAACAACTGCGGCTTGAACGGCGCCGATTGCCGTCCGTTCAACGGCAGCGGCTTTCCTTTCAGATGTGCGGCCAATTGCAAGGGCTACATGGTGCTGAACCCCCGAGCGGTCGGTGATCAGGAAATTGTATACCAGCCGCTCGTCGTCGGAGGGCCGGCCAACGACACCAGTCCGCCCATCTACCGTGGCGACTCGTTCCTGTGCGGTGCTGCGATCCATGCTGGCGTCGTATCCAACGAAAACGGCGGCTGTGGTGTCGTCCGCCTCATTGGACGATCGGAGAAGTTTGTTAGCTCTGAGCGGAACGACATCGAGAGCATCAGCTTCGACTCCTACTTCCCTCTGGCGTTCACGTTTGAACCCGGCATCCAATGCCGCGCTCGCGACCTCCGATGGAACCTTTTGGCGGTCTCGGTTGTTTTCACGACTGTACTCTCCCTCTTCACGGCCTCGCCAGCCCTCTTCTTCTTCTCGGCCTTTTCCGGCATCTTCTGGCATGTCGGACTGGCATCAGACCCGCCTAATCATTTCTCCGTCGCAGACCTCGTATCGAACATCGTCGGGAAATTCCTACCCGCCATGTTCTGCGCCTGGGTCATGTACGACAAGATGGGCATCCGACGGTCCCTGAAGGGCCTTACTGCTCAGATCGAGAAGACCATCCTCTGGCTCGGTGGCTGCTGGGTCGGTGCCCTTACGAACTACACGTTCCGCTGGATTCCGATTCAGAGGCTCAACGCGCATGATCTCCAGCAGCAGCCTGGAGCCAAGGCCGCGCTGGCCATCATCATCATCGTTCTTTTCGCTGTTATTGTGAAACAGGTGTGGTACTTTAGACAAGAAGGCCGCCTCATCAAGTATTTGAAGCTTTACCTCCTGTTCCTGGGTGGAATCATCGTTTGTCTCGTCCTTCCGGACTTGAGCCTGCGCATCCACCACTATATCCTTGCTCTTCTTTTGCTTCCTGGAACCAGCATGCAAACCCGACCGTCCCTCCTCTACCAAGGTCTCTTGGTCGGTCTTTTTATCAACGGCATTGCTCGCTGGGGCTTTGACTCCGTCTTGCAGACGCCCGCGGCTCTGCAAGGAGACGCGCAGCACGGCTCGGCGCTTCCGCACATCCTGCCGCCAGTCATCGACATCGGCCAGGCGATGTGGAACATCAACTTCACCTGGAACGTCCCGGCGGGCGCCCGCTACGACGGCATCAGCGTCCTGGTCAACGACGTCGAACGCTTCCGCACCTATTTTGACGACGGACAGGTGTCGGCCAACAGCTTCGTCTGGACGCGGGACAGCAGTTTCGGCATGAACGAGTACTTCCGCTTCGGATACATGGAGGGCAGCCAGAGCTTCGACTTCACCAAGGCCGGGATCTGGAACGCCGAAGGTAAATGGATCGACATGAAGCCCGGCCCGTCCATGGTGAGGGCCCGGAGCCTGGAGGAGAGCGAAGAGAGAGTGCCGCGGCAACTAACTAATAATGTTGCGATTTGAGAGAGAGGCTGCTTACGATAGATATACATGACTGCACACATAAGAACATGGGCCTCTTTGGGCCGCTTAGAAGACGCACTCATTTTTACAGACAGACGGGGAAGGTTTGCTTGGTTAGGCCTTCTGCACAGAAGAAATACAACGCCGGTTCATTGCTTGCAAGCGAGAAAAAGTGTCTTGTTTTGATCCTGGTATCTTGTTGGGTATCTAGTGCACCAGCGAACGGACGACACTGGCCTCGGCCTCCACCGCTATCCAGAGTAGCTTTACGCTCCGGGCTTACGGCGGCACAGGGGGCGACCGCGCTCGAGGGTATTCGGGTCGCAGCTCAATCTGCTGTCCTCGATGCAGGTCAAGCGTTCATTACCTGGTAAGGATTATGTTTCAGCAACACGTTCTCTAGTAATATGCGAGAAGAAGCAAGACTCACAGTTGTTCACGTTGTCGGGCACGCAGCGGCCGGTCTGGCCGTTGACGTTGCACACGTCCTGCTTCAGGCTGGTGTTGGCGACGCAGCAGGCGCCGTTGGGCACGGGCCGGTTGTCGTTGGCGCCCTGGCGCTCCATGAGGAGCGTGTCGCGGCGGACGGCGGCCATGGCCGGGTCTTCTACGGCTGCGGCGCTCGCGAGGGCGGCGAGGGCGAGGAGGGTGGCTTGGATGGTGAACTTCATCTTGAGGGGTACTTGGGGGGAAAGACTGGCTGGCCGGTTTTTTTTTCAAGCTTGGGTGAGAATAAGAAATGCAGAGAGAAAAAAAAGAGTGTCCGACCGGCGGGAGAAGCAGAAGAGACTGGATTGGATTGAGTTGTTAAGCCTGATGAGATTGGCGTTGGTGGAGGGGAAGGTGTGTTTATATATAAGTCACTGGATGGTATGTTTGTTCTCCTTTCACGATGTGTCAAACGGGTCTTTCGGCAACTCCTGGACCACGCTTACTTGCTTGGACCCAGGCCGCCGGCTTCTCTAGGCGCTCACACGACCACTAGCAACTCGACAGGAGAAGCCCCGGCGGACCATGGTGGTCCACGATCTGCCGGAGGGTTGAGGGAGTTTCGCTGGGGGTGAGCAGGAGGCTGAGGGAGGCAGTTGACATGGGATGGGGAGTTCGTTCCATCCCGGCTGTGAATCACCACCGTCTGAGATTCTCGAAAGCGTGAGCGGCCCCCTGTCAACTTGCCAGAGCCAAAGCCAAAAGCCAAAAGCCAAAACCCCAAGCTCCGTACAAACTCCCTCGAGCCAGTATGGTTTTGGTAACGGATGAGACGAACAGGGGTTAAGGAAGGAGAAAGAGAGGCTCTGCGCGGTAGGGCGGAAGATGCAAACTACACTAAGTTCTTTTGGGTTTGCTGAAGCGCCAGGAGCATGTAGCGACGCATCATGCGACGAATCTTGTGGGGGCTTTCGTCTGGAGATGTGAAACCGTCGACAGGGGTATCGCTGCACATCGTTCCGAGTCTCGGTAGCGAGCCCGAATTGTTCGAGGGTCTCGGGACGGGCTAGGGTCATTTTTGGATCACGAGAGAAGAGAAGACCCTCTCTGTAACGGAGCCCTGGGAGCTATGGGGGAGAGGGGGGGAAGAAGGTTAGTTCCCTTGGATCCAGTCTCAGCTCCGCCCATCGAATCACTAGGTGAGGTCCAGGGGAGACGACGAGGTGGATGACTGCAGTCACGAAGCCTCGGCAAAGTCGGAAGCACATCGCCAGCGTTTTGACAGCTTTGGGACTCAAGGTGCTCGGGAGCGGAGAACGCCAGCGTGGGATCCGAGGTTGTTTCTTTGGAAGATTCCAGACCCTCCTCCGTTCGCCACCACGCTCTCGGAAAGATCTGCCGAAGGAGGGGGACGTGGTGTACTTGGCGGGGGACCATGTTCGTGCATCGTGGAGGTCACTTGGTGGTGGATGAGTGAGATGGATGATCTCCCGTCTGATCTTGCTCGGCGTGTCGTTGGGGGTCGTGAGGCAGGGTGATCGTCCAGAGTTCGTGATTTCAGTCCTGCGGCATAGCATTGGGATAAAGAGCTTGGGTCCTCACGCTTCTTATCTCTTCATTGCGATGTTTGGGCTACTTTCAACCTAGAGCGATATCGTCCGTCCTTCAAAATGTTGCATTCTCATAAATTCTAGACTTTGAACCGGATGGGAAGTCTTTCTTGGCCGTGAGTTCTGCAAGTCAGACCGAGCAACTACTCATGCATTCTCTCATGGCACCATCGCCTTCTTGAGCAGTATGAAGCAGTGCGGTTTCTCAGTACGAAGAAGAGAAAGTATCTTGACCGTTAGTGGACACACCCGAGCTTCAATAACGAAGGATCACCACAGACACAAGACAACGTGATGGGAGCAAAAGAATTCAATTATAAACCTCCGATATCCAAGATGAAAATCCCAGCATCTAAGGGCATACCGCACCCAGGGACCGTTCTACGAGCCCACTCCTCCCATCTTCTCCAGTAGCAATCTACTCCTCATCCTCCTCGGTGGCGTCAGCAACAACAGCCTTGTTCTTGGTCTTGTCCTTGGTGCTCTTGGTGCCGGTGCCCTTGTCCTTGCCGGTGCCCTTGTCCTTGCCAGTGCTCTTGGCACCGCCAGCAGCGCCGGCACCACCGCCGCCGGCGGCCTTGACGGAGGCCTTGACGACGTCGCCGGCCTTGGTGGCGAGGGCGTCGTCCTTGGGCACCTCGGAGGCGGCCGGGTTGTCGGTGGAGGCGTTGAACTTGAGGGCGGTGGCGGGCTTGCCGGCGTTGGCCTGGTCCTCGGCGATGTTCTTGTTCAGCTTCTTGGTCTCCTCGTCGAGCTTGGCCGTCACGTTCTGGCCCTGGGCCTGCTGGGCCTGCAGGCCCATGACGGTGGCCGTGAGCTTGAGGACCTTGTTCTGGATCTTGGCGCGCTGTGGTTATTGTCAGTCATCATGTACATATTCCGGGGTGTCTTTCCGGAAGAAGACTCACCTGAAGAGCCAGTGCCTCCTCGCCAGGAGTCGTCTCGGCGATCTTGGCGTTGTAGGCGCCGCGCTCGGCCTGGTTGGCGATCTTGTTGACGCTGTTGAGGAACGTCAGGTCGGCCTTGTCGACGGCGGTCAGGTCGGTGGGCAGGCCGCCGAGCTTCTTGAGGGCGTCCTCCTTGGCAGTGCCCGCGTTGCCGCCGCTGATGGAGAGCTCATCGAACGTCTTGGCCGTGAAGACCGCGGCGCGCTTCTGGAGCCTGCTGTTGCCATCCTCCACGTCCTGGACGGGGGCGGCGGAGGCGACGGCGGCGAGGGTGGCGAGGACGACGGAGAACTTCATCTTGACTGGTTGGTAGTAGTTTTTAAAGAATGAAGAAAATAATGATATGAATGATTACAAAAACTTTTCAGCGAGAGACGAATGGGTGAGAATAGAGAATTGAAACGACAGCACAGCTGTTGGGAAGTGAAGGTAGGAGAACCGGTTGACTAAGATTGAGAAGATGGGATGAGAAAGACGAGAAGAACCGGTCCTAGAGTGGGAATGACGGTCGATCTTATAGAACCAAGACATATGACAGCTCTCTACTGTTCTGACTCTATTCATGGATGGCATTGACGATCCGACTTAAGCTTTTAGGACGAACATTCGGAATCGCCGCCGGGGACTCGTCACCCCGGTCTCGCGGACGATTCTCAATGAGGGACTGGCGGGGAGGTAAGGCGGCGGGCGGTTGTGGTTTCAGCGTGAGGTGATTTCTCTCTCATTCCCCTCCGTACAAACATAGATTCCTCGCCTCACTAAGACGGACAAACCGGTGTGACCCAGCCCACTGGTGTAGTCGTCGTAGGCACCGCCTGTACGGTAAAGAGGCCGGTCCGGGTAGGTACCGGGGGCTTCCCTGGCTCAACCGGGGCTGAGCCTCATGCCGCCCTCTCTTCGCAAAGTCTTGGCTGCCGTCTCATGATGCGACGACGAGTTGGGCCGACTCGAGTCAGCGGATAAACCGGTGTTGAAGTCGGCCGGTGCGGCGGACATGAGGCCGGAAATACGTGGCCCATCATCCAAGATAGAGAAGAGAAGAAGAAAAAACTCAATTTTTGAGACGAGTTTTACTGATGTTTTTGACACCTTGAACCTTACCAACTGACGGGATCGTGAGAGAGTCAGGTAGGTAGGGACGCGTACGTAGGCTTTGTCATAGCCTCCGTCTATCGGCGCAGTCTTCCGATAAGCCGTTCATAGTCGTCAAATACACCAAATATCACGTTGTAGCTTTACGAGGTCGTTTTGCAGGAACCAAGTGAAGCCGTTCGTATCGAGTTGTGAAGAGTAAATGAAACCATATCGTCGTCGATCAAGAGCTGTCACCCTTAACTCCCCGCTCCAAGGGCCCGGGTCTATAATATATTGTAAGCTTATGATACCCATATTACTACCCATATTACATGCTCGTGGGACCAAAACGTACAGTGGGTTTGACCATCAGATCAGCCCTGCGGTGATTGAGTCCGGCAGAGAAGACCGGTGCCGGTGCAATCTATCAGCGTTTGAAAGCTTGAACTTTTTTTGGCCCGTTGGAGAAAAGTGGAGACAGAAATTCCGCAGGCGTCTCGCTTTCGTCCCTTGATTCCACCCCCACTTCCACTTGGAGATGACTTCACTTCCGTCTTATTCGGCCCTTGATTAGTCTCTCTCACTCGACATCTCATAACGACAACAACCAACTAACCCAAGAAGGCGACATTACTTGATCTCACAGACAATAGCGATCGAAGAAATGGAATAATCTCGCTTCCACCAAATTCGAAAAAAGGAAAAAGTCTCACCAAGCAACACACCACCACAACCATGCCCCCACGGATCCCGACCCCGGAGGACTTCGCACCCATCCAGCCCGTTCTACCCCTGACCCTATCCTTCCCAAACCCCCCAGAGTCCACGACGGCAATCCTCGTCCTCTTCCACGGCCTGGGCGACTCCGAGGCCCCCTTCGCCTCCTTCGCCCGCGCAGTCTCCCTCCCAGGCGTCCTCTCCATCGCCGTCCGCGGGCCCTCCCCCCTGCCCCCGTCCATGCTCCCCGACACCACCCCCGTTCCCTCACCAGGCGCAGGCGCGGGGCACTTCCACTGGGGCGACGACATAACCTTCGACCCGGACGCGGACGGCCTCTCCCCGGACCCGGGCTTCTCCAAGGCGGCGACGCTCGTCACGGAGCGCCTCATCCGCGAGACGCTCATCGGCCGCTGCGGCTGGGAGCTTAGCGACATCATCCTCTTCGGTTTCGGCCAGGGCGGGTCGCTGGCGCTGGGTCTCGCGTCGCAGCTTCGTCTGGGGCCGAAGGTCGTCGACGTCTCGGAGGGACGGCAAAGGTCCGCCGACGAGGGGACGCTAAAGGGCGTGGTTTCCATCGGCGGCCCGCTGCCTCACTCCATGATTCCCACGGTCAGCACGCGCGGCAAGTCCAAGACGAAGGTGTGCCTGGTCCAGGTCGACGACGACGCGTTTGACGAGGTGAAGGACGAGTTCCTCGACGTAAGGGTGGTAAGGTGGAAGAGAAAGGACGTGGCGATGCCGCGAGACCGGGAGGAGATGTTTCCCATCATGAAGTTCTTGGCGGAATGTCTGAAAAGTGGATGGTGAGAGGGGCTTATATGGGAGTTATAGTTGAAAATTGACTGAGACAACGTTGCCAGACGAGCAACGCACTTACACTCTCACGCACACAAGAAGTGGCATGCAATGTCTCGAGACCCAAAGGCGCGGTAACGTGGTTTGGATCCAGGATATTATTTGATACTTCCAATGAAGTTCTAGTGGTGATTATTAGTAATGACTAAAAGTGTGTTTCTTCCCCTTGTCCCGTAGTCATCGACGTCTTGCACTGAGAGCCCCAGCCACCGACATGACTATCCATCACAACCCCCCTGAGTCAACTCTTACAACAATGAGTCTGTGTCATTCCAGTTTCCTTCCTCCCAGATCAGGCCCTGAGAGTACAGGGATGAGAATTCGATGCTGATTAGAAGGCCCCTGGCATATCCATTGTTCCGTCGTTGTTAAGGCTTTTCGGGGGCGCGGGTGAGCTTGCTGGTGTTGGGGCAGCGCTAAGCTCGTGGTTGTGTGTGTTATCACGGTCGTTGAATCCCGCCTTTTCATCATCATACACAGTATGTGGCTCTGATGCTTCAGAAACCTTTACCGTGGGATCGGTGTCCACACCATGTGCCTGAGATACTTCGGCCGTCTTGACTCTTGGGTCATCGTGCACACTATGTGCATTCGGTGCGTCGGCAACTCTGACCCTGGGATCGGCATGCACACTAATATGTGTAGGCTGTGCGCTAGCCACCTTTGCCCTGGGATCGTGATGTACTAGATGAGGCGTCTGCCAGCGGGCTGTTTCCACAACGGCATCGTCCTGCACTTCGTGTTCCCTTGGCGTCTCAGCAACCTTGAACGTAGAATCTTGATGCACGGCGTGTGTCTGCGATGGTTCGGCCACCTTCATAGACGGATCTTGATAAACCACATGGTTTGCAGGGAGGTATCCCACCCGCACTTTTGGATCCTGGTGGAGAGTGTGTCTCCGTGGCGTCTCAGCCAGCTTGACGGGCGGCTCGGTACGTGCTGAAGCGTGTTCCTGGGTCACCAGAACCATAGGTTCGCCGGGTGCAGTGTGTCCCCGGGTCACTACAGGTGATGTAGTTGTGGCTCCCTCCTCGCTGCTGTAGGAGATTGGCGATGCATCGATAGTAGACAGCGGCGGCCTCGGCGGGCGTGGAATCTGGATGGAGGGTTTTTCAGAAACCATTTGCATCGGAGACGGTGATTTGTAAGGCTCCTTGGTGTGGGATTTGAGTCCCCGTTCCCGGAGCACGATCTCTTCGTGATTCCTCTTGATGGTGCTCAGAGGATGCCAACAGGCATCGTGGTAGTCGTCCCGCTCCGTGCCCTCGATTCCGTAGTGGACTCTTAGAGCGCGGGTCTGTTTCTTGATGGGACCTTGCCAGCAACACACTGCTGCTGTCAGTATGCGGACAACGGCAGATTTCGAACGGACATCTACTCACCCATGCTTTTGCACCAAAGCGAACAGAACCAACCACAAACCGGGTCTTCAATGGTGTCCCACCCGCGGTAATCGTACATCTGCATCAGGTTCGCAGTGCGCTTGTAAGTTACACATGGCAAACATCCTGGCTCACGAGCCCGAGCCTCGTTGGATAGCCATGCGGTTGAATGAACGGTTGAAGTGTCCGAAAAAGAGGTCGGCGTGGCTTGAGCCCCCGTGGAAGAGAGACTTGCTCCGGACGCTCCGAAAGTCTGCTGCCAACGATCCGCCTCTGGGTCTGCGATTTGCTGCATCGCTGGAGATGAACGGACAGCGACCGAGAGCTGACGAGGAAAGACGATCTCAATCCTTAAAATGATGGGCAACGGGGAAGAACAACGAATGCTGCTGATATTAGCGATCCTGAACGACGGACAATAATGGCGGAAGAGGGAGAAGACGGGTAGTCGATACAAAGTGCGAAGTAGAATCCACGTCTCAAGGCGAGACTACATGCTACAATGTACCTTGATGACATAGCGCTGGGCGGGTGCCATTGCAACTGCCCAGCTTTTGAAATGGAAGTCGGGTTCTTCCTGGGAGGGCAGTTGCTATAGACAGGAGGCAAGACTGTCGGCCTCAGCGTTACTGGATAGTATCGTGTGGCCTGGAAGTCGCACCTGCGCTTGAAAGCAAACGCCAGAGGTGGAGGAGGCGCTGTTACAGCTGCTACGTAAGAAAGTACGGCAACCACGGCTGCCCTTGGAAGCCTTGCCGAGTGCCCCAAATCATCGATCCGGCCTTTTCCGTAGCTTAGACCATCCGCCGAGAGGGGTTTGGGCGAAAAGGCAGGTGAGGTAGGAGGGGCTCGGAAAATACACGATGAAAGGTTGACATGCCAAAATGTAAAAAGAATATGAATTTCAAATAAAGGCACTACGGAGGATGACAGCTCCTGCCTGGCTAACACCATCGATGGAATAGAAACGACCTCGATGATCCAGTCCGTGAAAAACATCCCAAATCAAATCCATAGCGAACGGGGAACCTGATACAAAATCGCAACCCCTCTCTGTCTTCATGCGCGCCGTAACACCGTGTTATGTTGGTTGAAGGGGGTTTATTCATGTCCTGATCTATGCCATCCGCTCCACTGACGCCAACATCTACTCGTCAGTACGTTCCTCATCTCTCCAACCGTTCGATCCCCGGGAGGCGCCGTTGTGCAGCGACCTAAGAAATGCGCTTCCAGTCTTGTTTGTCCATCTGCGGATTGTCAGGATACGCACGGTTTCCGGTTGCGTTGAACTTACATTTTGACTTTTCCGTCATCACCGCAGGACGCCAGCATACATGGATTTGTCGGATTCCAGCTGACAGCATTCGTCCGAGGTTGGTGTCCCTCGAGTCTTTCTACCGCCGCACCACTGTTTTTGTGCCAGATGAGAATGTTTCCATCTGCGGTCCTTGAATTAGACCAGCCACAGTCAATAGGAGGGGTGTGGACGACAAACCTTCGCTGCCGCTGATGACAAAACTCTCATTCGCGCCTCCGAAGGCACTCCTTATCAGAAACTCGCCTCCGGTATGGCCGAGGAACTTCTGGACAGAACTCCGACTCACCAAGTCTATGAGCTGCACCTCGCCGTCCTTTTTGTTGACGAGAAGGTGTCGAGAGTCTTCGCTGATGCTCACACATGTCGGGCGTGCTTTAAGCTCCATCTCGTACTCCAGTTCGCGGCTGATGGCGTTGTAGACGTGGATCTTCTGCGCGTCGTCGACGGCCACTAACCAATGGCCGTCGGGTGAGCCACAGATGTCCTGAACCCGGTGCTTCTTGCCCCATTCGCACAGCATCTCTCCCTCGATGCTCCAAGTCCGCAGTCCGTGAAGCTTGTCCAGGGCCCCGGTAACGAAGCTCTTGCTGTCTGCCGCCCATACACAGCCGCTGGCTGGCTCCTCAAACCGATCCAGCTTTACTAGCAGCTCTCCCGTCTACCGAGTGTCAGTTGCCTAGAATGCCTCAAGGAGCGTCCATGATGCACGTACTGTGGTATTCCATAGGCGAGCGAACTTGTCCTGAGAACAAGTCACCAGCATGGAGTCGTCGGGACTCCACGAGAAATTTCCCACGCCGTGTGCATGTGGTTGCAGCACTTGTGAAACCGAAAAAGCAGGGAGGTCCCAAATGACAACGGCGTCGCTGCTTCCACATGCGGCCAAGCGTTTACCGTCGTGTGAAAATTGCACTTGCCAAACCTCGCCGGTCAGATCTGTCAACTCCAGGGCAACCTCGGTGGGAAAATGGGCCCGCTCGCAATAGTGATCCGCGTACAACGATGGCGACGACGCGGTTGTATGCCATAGACAGCTGTCTATTTGGCTCTGTTTTACTTGTTGCAGAAGTACGGCCAGTCTGTTCTCCGGCAGCATGACTGATGGCGATATACACTCTGCGAAGTTGGTCAGCACCCAAACCCACTCGATACTGAGAGGTACGCACTTGATAGTTCCGACAGTAGGACCTTTCTGGACTGGCCATGGGCACCGTCCCACTCCGCCTTGGCCTTAAGATCCTCGGTTGACTGGCACATGAGAAGACTGGACAAGAAATGAAGCTTCTGGGTGTCCTGATACAGTGGCGTGAGCTCGGTTCTCAACACCATCAAGGCCCGGCTTGTGTCACGCTGCTCCAGGAGCTCCAAGAACTTTTGTTGCCGTAGCCAAAATCGCATGACGTTTCGATCGGACCCAGGTGCCAGCACCAAGCCGTTCCCTTGCTGGCTGCGGTCGCCGGACAGAACAGCGCCGAAGAGAAGCTGTTCGGCCTGGCCCCATTCGCCTCTGATGACGGCGCTGCGGAACGCGGCGACTGTCGGACTCTCCAGCTCGTACCCACTGTCCCTGCTAACGCTCTCCGCAGCACCCCGATAGCCCATATCCGACAGTGCCTGTATGAGTATCCGCGTAACCTCCTCCCGATCATGACCGAAGTAGGTCGAGGGCACAGGCGGCCGGGACTCCTTGTCGGAGCGGGAGGACCCGTTCATGGCAGCGGCCTTGCGAGCGCCGTTTGTGGGTGATGCGGTCAACGACGAGTCCGCCCTGGCGCCGTTGGAGTAAGCCCTCGCCGTACCGTTGGAAGGAAGTCCATCGCCGTCCGAGATCATGTTGGTGTCTCCTCTTCTGCGTTTGGGAGGGCGTAAGGCGGATCGACTGGGGCCCACAGAGGTCGCAGGAGAGCTTCCCTGATCCGAGTCGGAAGAGGCTCGTTGTCGTCGGCCCAAGACCTGACGGGGCGCCGAAGTAGATGCTATCGCTGCGGGGGTTGTCGAGGAATGCTGGGCAGTCGTGGAAGGGGGCAAGGCGGAGGGTCGGATGTCGTCAGAGGGAGAGGCGGACAGGGAGGACGAGGGACGAGCCGTGGCAGGAGAGAGCGGATTAACGATGTCGGACGGTATCTCGATATTGGGCGGGGATGGTTCGTCGTCGCCGGCGAGAACGCGATTGGAACGGGGAACTGGACTGTAGTTGGGGTCCAGGTCGGGCTCTGTTACCGCGGGAAGGACCCGCGGTTGCTCTCGTCGGTCGGTATCTGGTGTAGGTGAGTAGTACGGCCCTGGGTGGTGAGGAATGTTGTGGCGAGTGCTAGGTCGCCGAGCGTTTAATTACGAGCACAGGTAGGAGGGTGCGGAGGGACGGGCGGGAGCGGGCGTCGTAGGTGGGTGGGTAAGGTCGGCACGGGAAGGCGAGGCGAGGCGAGGCAAGGCGCGGCAGAGTGAGGTGCATATGACATTCGGGGTCTGGGAGTCTGGCCTGCGCGCGAAGGTGTGTTGTGAGGTGCGTGAGCGTGGTGGAATGGAAGTCGAAGCTTTGGAGTTTCGAAGCAGAGAAAAGGTGCAGCAGAGAGGATAGATTATGGTAGAGGTCACATCTCCGTCGGTAAGCCCATGGAGATAGGTACCACGACGGCAGTGAGGGACAGGCAGGGACCCGGAGGACAGCAGTACGGGCCCGCTATGGCTGCAGCGGTGCAGTACTCTCAGGGTGCCTACTATGTACCTAGGTACAGTATAGTGCTGCCCGGATCGCAAGGTGTGCTACTGGAGCCAGCGGACGAGCAGATGACGGGATGCCGCCTGATTGGGCCTATGGGCGTCACTCCTCAGGATTGAGTGGGGACGAATGACCTGCTTGCCGGGGGGGCGCGCTGCACAAGAGCTTGACTAACACACCACTACGCACGCTTCGGGCGCCTCTTCTGTTGGATGCTGCCAGTGCCTCTTTCTCCGGGGATTCGACTACTGACCTTAGCCTTGACGGTAGGACCTTGAGGATTCGAAGTTGAACTCTCCAGGGCAACCGGGAGGGATCGCACATGGAATTTGCGACAGTTTATGGATGTTGACAGCGACGTTCTCAGGCAGGGCTGACGTGACGGTTTTGAGAGATTCGCGATGCCGCACGATGGCCAGAGCTTATCAGTAGGACCGGTCGATAAGGCGGTACCGTCGTCCACCTTTGGGACTGCCTAGATGCCTAGGTGAGGATATAGGTACCTAGCTATCTTGTTGGGCGATTAGGTACGCCGCAAAGCCAAACAACAAACTTGATTGCGTAAAGTATATCGGCAGGTCAATCCAAGCCGCCCAAGTGTGGATGAACATGTAGTTTGCCGTATTCATCAGTTCTACCATCGTCAAAAAGATCTACGGCGTCTGGCCAGGTCTTCAAACAGAACGCCAGAGCTACTGCAATCTGCACCTTCCCCTCAGGTCCCTTGCCGTCATTCGTCGTTTCGGTCCGGCAACCAACCTACATGGCATGGAGGTGTGCAGCGGACCCCTGTCGCTGTTGACGTCCACGACATCAATCGTTTTCATGCAACTCTGATGGGGCTGCGTTAACAAACAAGAGAGATATCAAAACTTGCTGCAGCAACATGGTAGACATGCAATTTAAAGGAGTTAAATAACGGACAAAACGACAGGTTCGACTTATTACGGCCTCGGAGGAATTAGGAGAAGGCCTCCCCACCTTGATGTAGCACTTCTGTGGCTGGAGCGACTTTGCTGGGAACACCGGGGGCAAAGACACAATGACGCTGCCTATTGTTCATTAGAGAAGTACCCATGGATGGCACGTATTACCATAGTATGGCAGAGGAGTAACCAGACGGCGAAAACATGGCAGAACCCCATCGTCCGCTGCCCTCAACCTAATACCTATTACCTGCGTACCCTCACACCTTACGTTGGCAGTCACTGACGCGGCCCGTATGACGTACGCACCTCTTCACTTGGACTTAGGCAACCAAATTTCTCTTCGCTGTATCCGCCGCTGCTGCATCGTGATCGAGCATCCAAATGACAGTGGGAAAGAGAACGGTAAGAATGAACGCACAACAGCTGCCAGGTGCGATGTAAACGGTCACGTGAGGTATATGCTGCCCAACTGTTGGTAGGTAGGTACTACCTCAGCTGGAGTGCCCGGTTTGTGTGTCATCCTCACCGTCTCGAGCAGTCCCGCCAGCTGGTGTCGTCGTACTTTAGTTGCAGGGGCCTACGACACAGCTGCCAGTGGGCCTCTGTCGCATGGATGTGGCTGGTGCGTCAGGGATCTTGGTGCCCAGCACACTGCCTACACCAAGGTACCGGGCTGTCTCTCTAGGCGGGTTGCTCTCCCTTTCGGGGCAGCAACGAGGCCCAAGTGGGCTGGTCCTACGCACCTCAGCACCTCCTTCCTCAGGTTTCTGGCGACACCTGGATGCTTGCGACGTCTTTCCGCCATCCCATCTCCAAATCAAACTCCAGGCAACTCCAAGTCGCCGTTACGCACAATCATCAACACAAGTTATACAAATATCTGCTTCCGCCGACAGCCATCGATATTACGACGGCTCTCAAACTGCTCCCGTCCACGACCGTTGTCCTTCCCCGCCACCACCGAGCCCGAAGTCCCCCCCCCCCCTTTCCCGGTGCCTCCACACCTTGCGACTCAGCGACTCAGGAGCAACCTGCGACCGGACAGGACAGTTGACCACAAAGACGCCCGTCCTTGCCACAACCTCTTGCTTTCCGACTACTCACCACTCGCCATCCCCTCTCGAGCGCCGGTCGCAACGCAAACATGAGCGGCCCTCAGTCTCTTTCCACGCAAGGTGGCATCTCCGATCCCGCCTTGATCACGTAGGTAATGCCCAACCATGCTCGACGCCGGCCCGAAGCTAACGGTGTGCGCCGCACCCCAGGCTCGTGAACAAGCTCCAGGATGTATTCACAACGGTCGGTGTCACCAACCCCATCGACCTGCCCCAAATAGTCGTCGTTGGTAGTCAGTCCAGCGGAAAGAGTTCGGTGTTGGAGAATATTGTTGGAAGAGATTTGTGAGTTTGCCCTGCCAACTCTGCCCCGCCATCACATGCTCCCCGCCTCGTTCGTATCTAACAATCTCTCCTCGACAGCTTGCCTCGAGGCTCTGGCATTGTCACGCGTCGTCCACTCGTCCTTCAGCTCATCAACCGTCCTGCCACCTCCCAATCGAACGGCGTCGAGGAGCTCGCCGACGTTAGCGACAAGGCGGCAAACGCCGATGAATGGGGCGAGTTTCTGCACATTCCCGGCCAAAAGTTCTACGACTTCAACAAGATTCGCGATGAGATTAGCAGAGAAACCGAGGCCAAGGTCGGCCGCAATGCCGGCATCTCGCCTGCTCCCATTAACCTCCGCATTTACTCGCCCAACGTCCTCACTCTGACCCTGGTCGACTTGCCCGGCTTGACACGTGTGCCCGTCGGAGACCAGCCCCGCGATATCGAGCGCCAGATTCGCGACATGATTCTCAAGTACATTTCCAAGTCTAACGCCATCATCCTCGCCGTTACCGCCGCCAACATCGATCTGGCCAACTCTGACGGTTTGAAGCTGGCCCGCGAGGTTGACCCCGAGGGTCAGAGGACGATCGGTGTTCTTACAAAGGTGGATCTCATGGACGAGGGAACCGACGTCGTCGACATTCTCGCCGGTCGCATCATCCCTCTGCGGTTGGGCTACGTACCTGTGGTCAACCGTGGCCAGCGCGATATCGACAACAAGAAGCCTATTCAAGCTGCATTGGAGAATGAGAAGAACTTCTTTGAGAACCACAAGGCCTACCGGAACAAGAGCTCCTACTGCGGTACCCCCTACTTGGCTAGGAAACTCAACCTCATTCTCATGATGCACATCAAGCAGACGCTACCCGATATCAAGGCCCGCATCTCTAGCTCTCTGCAAAAGTACGCCTCTGAGCTGGAAAGCCTCGGTCCTAGCATGCTCGGCAACAGTGCAAACATCGTTCTCAACATCATCACTGAGTTTACCAACGAGTGGCGTACAGTCCTGGACGGCAACAACACGGAGCTTTCGAGCACAGAACTGTCGGGTGGTGCCAGAATCAGTTTCGTCTTCCACGAGTTGTACTCCAACGGCGTCAAGGCCGTTGATCCCTTTGACGTCGTCAAGGATGTGGACATCCGCACCATCCTCTACAACTCGTCCGGCTCCTCCCCAGCACTGTTCGTGGGGACCACCGCCTTCGAGTTGATCGTCAAGCAGCAGATCAAGCGCCTGGAGGATCCCAGCTTGAAGTGCGTGTCTCTGGTTTACGACGAGCTGGTGCGCATTTTGTCGCAACTACTCGCAAAGAACTTGTACCGCAGGTATCCTCAACTGAAGGAGAAGGTCCACGCCGTGGTCATCAACTTTTTCAAGAAGGCCATGGAGCCCACCAACAAGCTCGTGAAGGACCTCGTGTCGATGGAGGCGTGCTACATCAACACCGGTCACCCCGACTTCCTCAACGGCCACCGAGCCATGGCTATCGTCAACGAGCGGTACAACCCCTCCAAGCCGGTTCAGGTCGACCCCAAGACGGGCAAGCCCCTGCCAGGCGGTACGCCCAGAGCGGCAAGCCCTGTCGTGCCGGAGGACAGCTCGAACTCGGGCTTCTTCGGCAGCTTCTTCGCCGCGAAGAACAAGAAGAAGGCTGCCGCCATGGATGCCCCCCCTCCGACCCTCAAGGCGTCTGGAACGCTCTCCGAGCGGGAGAACATTGAGGTCGAGGTCATCAGTAAGCAAATCACGCCCCTCGTTCGCATCATTACCTAACCCGATTTCGCAGAGTTGCTCATCTCTTCTTACTATAACATTGTGAAGAGGACCATGATCGACATGGTCCCGAAGGCCATCATGCTCAACCTTGTCCAGTAAGTCCGCCTACAGCGCCCATTCATTCGAAATCTAACACCTGGCAGATTTACCAAGGACGAAATGCAGAAGGAGCTTTTGGAGAACATGTACCGCACCGACACCCTGGATGACTTGCTCAAGGAGAGCGACTTTACGACCAGGAGGAGAAAGGAGTGCCAGCAAATGGTCGAGTCGCTCGGAAAGGCCAGCGAGATTGTCAGCCAGGTCCAGTAAGCGCTGCGGCAAGACGTACACGACGGCCCCCGAAAAACATCAGAGCTTTGCCTGCCCAAGTACCGGCGGCCCCACGCTTCCGGGGGCGAACAAAAGAAGGAGCGCGGCGTTAACAGGTAGTGGAATATTTCCATACATCGTCAGCAGGGTCCTTGGGGGCGTGGAAGGCGTAGACAGATGGGCAGTAGCAGTTTCGGTGGTAGGCCTTTAATGAGTGGAACGACAGTGATATACATTGGTTTCTCGAGAAGACAAGACAAGACTGGATCGAAAGATCGACGACTAGCGCGCGGAGAGGTAGCAGTGTAAACCATACTCTTATTCCAGCAGTCCCAAGCGTTGCTTCTGTTCCACCCCTTCCACCCGTTTTTTCATGGCATGACTGCAGATTGAAGGAATCCGAGGCAGAATTGGATCAGCCAAGCGTGAGATACGCTTTCGGCTTGTTCAGACGACTACTCCGACGTGTGTTCATCCCTCGGAAATGGCTTTCAACAGTTTTATGTGACAATGTTCTTCGCGTGCCGAATGCCAGTGGCAGTAATCCAACAGTCAAATCATGCAGCTCCGATTTGGCTCCCGGCAAGCGGAAATCTGGCATCGTTCGGGCGTGATCCTTGTCCGGTCTCCAACTCGAACGCACCCGAAGACGAACGAGGCAAGTCAAAGCACGTTTTCTCTCCCAAACACGCTCGGGGTATACGATTCGGCCGGGACAGAAACCCTCCCCGTACATGAACGCACATACATTACGGTATCCCTTACGTCGCATGCGCTAGTGCAGAGCAGTTTGTTTCCGCGCAAGTCAATGCCCCTTGCCTGTATTTGGTTGATTCGTGAAGTGAAACGCGCACTCGGGGAGCGGGAAGCGAAAGCATAGGTTGGCTTCCGTGCTTTTTCGAGCTTGACCCTCCTTCTCCCTCTCCCCGTTTCCCCTCATCACCCCCGGCTGCGTCAAAACCTGGGAAAGTTTGAGCTCCTCTCACGAGGCAAGGCGAGGCGGGGAAGGGGGGAGGTCTGGAAGCGCGGCGGGCGGTTCGGGACACTTAGGATGGGCTGGGTAGCTGGAGACATAAACTCACCGGGCCCTCCCCTCTCTCTCCTGGTCTTCTACTAGTTCCTGGTGTTTCGTTTCATCTTGGTTTATAGCCATCGATAACGGGAAATATCATAAATATACGACGAGCCGATTCTACTGTTTGCCTTGATTCCATCCTAGGCAGTGAAGAATAACAGGAAATCGACTCACCAACAGACACTGACAAGATGCCCAAGATGAAGGTGGTGGAGTTCTTCAAGTCGCAGTTCAAGACGCTGCCGTACCCGTCCGAGGACTGCTCGGGGCGCACCGTCATCGTGACGGGCTCCAACGTCGGGCTGGGCCTCGAGGCGGCGCGGCACTTCGTGCGGCTCAACGCGGCCAAGGTCGTGCTGGCGGTCCGGAGCACCGACAAGGGCGAGGCGGCGCGGACGGACATCGAGCTGACGACGGGGAAGCGGGGCGTCATCGAGGTGTGGCCGCTCGACCAGGCGTCGTTCGACAGCGTCAAGGAGTTCGCGGCGCGCGCCGACAAGCTGGCCCGGCTCGACTGCGTGGTCCTCAACGCCAGCATCGCGACGAGCAAGAGGGCCGAGGCGGAGGGGTGGGAGTCGCAGGTCACGGTCAACGTGCTGAGCACGTTCTTGCTCGGGATGAAGCTGCTCCCCGTGCTGCGGAGGACGGGGCAGACGTACAACGTCACGCCCAAGATTGTGATTACTGCCTCGGAGGCGGCTTCCATGGTGAGTCTCACTCATTTCTTGTTGCCTCCATTTTTGTTGCTTCCAGCCATGATGCTGACAGACCACGACAGGCCAAGTTCACGGAGCGCAACTCGGAGGACATCTACAAGGCCCTCAACACCAACAAGAGCCTCTCGGACCGGTACAACACGACGAAGCTGATGCAGGTGGTCCTGGCGCGGCAGATGGCCATCGCGGCGGACGCCTCGGGCAAGGGGCGGGTGCAGATCACGACGCTGAACCCGGGGCTCTGCGCGACGGCGCTGTTCCGCAACGTGCCGTTCCCGCTGACGCTCGTCGTCAAGGTCGGGCTCAAGCTGCTGGCGCGGTCGGCCGAGGTCGGCTCGCGGACCATCATGTCGGCGGCGTTCGCGGGCGAGGAGGCCCACGGGCGGTACATGAGCGACTGCGTCGTCGTCAAGTTCCCCAAGCTGATGCAGGGCGAGGACGGGGAGCACATGCAGACCCGCGTCTGGGACGAGACGGTCGAGCTGCTGAACGGGGTCGATCCTGGGCTGTCGAGAAATCTGTAGTGCTGTGTTCTTTGCATCCGGGGTCGGAGAAAGGGGGCGGAGGGGAGCGGTTAAGTTGGGGAAATTGTAAGATACCTTACTCTGTTCAGGATATCGTTAGTGTAATGTTTAGGTACATGTCATTGATTTCACGATGGCTTCTAATGAGTGGATGAGTGGCTTGACATGCACCACTAATATAATGGACACCACACGGCAGGGACACTGGAAGGCGTGGACTTGCCCCTCAACGGTCGTGGGACCGTGCATTGATTGTGGGGCATCGTTGTGGTGCGGTTGCCTGAGGTTAAAATATCCGAGGAGCTAGATGGTCTATAGTCAGCCTTTTGTCCACATAATTTCGCCTTCGGGCATTTGGTCAATTTGAAACGATACAGAGAAGATTAGCATGGCCCCTGCACTAAGGATGACACGCTCAATCAAAGAGAAGCTACCAATTTTTTGCGATTTTTTGCTGGCGATATAGAGCAAATCCTCGCGATTCCAACGATTTTGTTTTTGTCTTTGAAAGATGTGTTGTCGTGGAGCAAAACTGGGTTGAAAAGCGACGCGATGGCGGCTCGAACGAAAAAAGCCGGCGAATCGAGAATCTGGCTTGTGGCCTGGTTGATTTGGCAGCCAACACACACAGCAGTCCCAATTAAGCAACCACCTCACCGTCGGTGACCCCACACTCTGATGCACCTCGCTCCCATCCCGCACCTGTTTTACGGTTCGATTTGCCCCGGCCATTTCATCCATGCATGTCTCGACCGCCGTCCATAGGCGCAGGATGCCTCGGCTTTTTGGAGCTTCTCCAACTCTCTGTGAGTGCCGCAGCGGCTGTCTTGTTCCGCCTGAATAAAAGCTCGTTATCCATCTTCCATCAATGTTGCCCAGGTGCAAGTAACATGGGAGTCACTCCAACCACCTAACCGTTTTTGAAAATACAATCATTACTTCCTGCCGTCAGTCAGTTCGACAGGAAGATCAATCCATTGTCGTCTCATCCCAGCCCCCCCAGCGTTACAGCATTATCAGACAAGTGACTTCTCCAAAATGGCCGGCCCTCCGCCCCTCGCAGGCATCAAAGTCCTCGAGTTCGCAGGCCTCGCACCGGGGCCCTTCGCAGGCATGCTCCTCGCCGACGCAGGCGCCACGGTCCTCCGCATCGACCGCGCCGCCGCGGGCCGCAACCCGCCTCCCACCGAGGACATGCTGGCCCGCCGCAAGGCCTCCGTCGCCGTGGACCTCAAGTCCCCGGCGGGCGTGGCCCTCGTCAGACAGCTCGCCTCCAAGGCCGACGTCATCATCGACCCCTTCCGCCCGGGCGTCCTCGAGAAGCTCGGCCTGGGGCCGGACGACCTCCGCGCCCTCAACAGGGGGCTGGTGTACGGCCGGATGACGGGGTTCCGCCGCGACGGGCGGTACAAGGACATGGCGGGCCACGACATCAACTACCTCGCCGTCTCCGGGGTCCTGGGCCTGCTGGGCACCGAGGGGGAGAAGCCGCGCCCGCCGTGGAACATCCTGGCCGATTTCGCCGGCGGCGGGGCCGTGCTGTTCCAGGGCGTGACGATGGCGCTGCTGGCGCGGGAGAGGAACGGCGGGAGGGGCCAGGTCGTGGAGGCGAACATGGTGGACGGGTCCGCGTACCTCGCCTCATTCCCGCGGTTCGCGCTCAAGACGCCGCTGGGGAACAACGGCAGGGGGAAGAACCTTCTCGACGGCGGGTGCCCTTTCTACGACACGTACGAAACCAAAGACGGGAAGTACATGGCGGTCGGGGCGCTGGAGCCGCAGTTCTTCAAGGCGCTGATCACGGGGCTGGGCTTGGAGGGCCAGGGGTGGGAGCAGCGGCGGAACGACAGGGGCACCTGGGGCGAGATCCGGGAGCTGTTTACGAGGGTATTCAAGGGCCGGACGAGGGCGGAGTGGGAGAAGGTGTTTGACGGGACGGATGCGTGTTGCACGCCTGTGCTGGACTACGCCGAGCTCGAGACCGAGGCTGGGAGAGAGGGAGACCAGAGGCCGGCTGTGACGCTGGTTGGGACGCCGTGTTTGGCTGTGTCCGAGGGCAAGGCGGATGATGCCACACGGGGCCAGGGCCCGGGAGTGGAAGG
Organism: Colletotrichum musicola; assembly: GCA_014235935.1. Classification (NCBI taxonomy): domain Eukaryota; kingdom Fungi; phylum Ascomycota; class Sordariomycetes; order Glomerellales; family Glomerellaceae; genus Colletotrichum; species Colletotrichum musicola. The sequence goes on along the minus strand of WIGM01000006.1, from coordinate 164,061 downwards.
GGGAGGGTACGAGGGTTGCTTGCTGACTCCTGGGCACGGCGGAGAGGAGGTGCTTGAGGAGTGGCTTGGTTGGAAGAAGGGGAGGGACTTTGAGGTGCGCGGGGGCGGTCTGGTGGTCAAAGAGAAGTCGAGACTCTGAAGACTGTAGATGGACCGATATATTATTTCCGGACTTGTCGCGGTTGTCTAGAGATGTGACATTTGCCTCGTCCGCGATGTCCTCGAAGCTCTGAAACCCATCTTGAGTCTGATTGAGTCCCCCGACGTAAATACACCAAAACCGACGGCAACGACGAACTATGCAGGTCTTAGTTCATATTCCGCATGTCCTCCAGTGCACCAGACATACCTCCCACGACGTTCGGCCCCCCTTTAGCTTGGACTCGGTGGCGGATTCGGCGGCGGTCGAGGTGATGGGGGGTCTGTCCTGGACATATTTGCGATCGTCTCTATCTGAGCTTCCGCTCCGGCTGATCTGCAAATATCAAAGGAAGAAAAAACGAAGGGATGGCACAGACTTGTGGTGTATGTCAGCTACGACTTCCCCCGGGCAATACCGAAAGTACTCACGCCAGAATGCTTCGATCCAATGAGACAAGATGCTCCTTCGTCACCGACGTAAATTGGCCAGACAGCTGATCAATTTCTAAGCCAGTTATCCCTCCTTCTTATTCTCCGAGAAGTGTCAAAGAGCCTCAACCGATGATTCATATTTCTCCCGAGCCGCTCGCGTTTTTTTTCTTTCCGTCTTTTCCTCCCCGGCCAATGTCGGCCTCTCTCCATCCGCTCCCTCCCGTCGCCGCTGCACTCAGCCGCCCTCCCGCCGTCCACTGACCGCCCATTGCCTGCCTCTTCTTTCCTTTTCCCCGGGCGATGAGATGTCAGGGAGGAGGGGGGTGTCCAGTAATACCTTTCTGACCGGACCTGCCATCTGGCTCCCCTGCTTTCCTGCTATGCCGGAAGCCGATCCCGCGGGAATAAGGTCGTCCGTCTCCCTCCTCTTGTCAGAACTTTCTGTGAGAGGCCCTTTCTTCTTGTCAGGTTTGCTTGTCTCAGATTGTCCCAGCGCGTCGGATTGAGACGGGAGACTTGCCGGGGAAAGCGAGGAAGAGGGCCGTTTAGTTTTCTTACTCTCTTGACGTGATTCCACCTCTCATCTGGTTTCTCGGTCGGCCATGGCAAGATTACTAGTCTCGATGCAGGCCGCTTCGCTTCCCCGGGTTCTGCGCCGCTCACCGCCATGCGTGCTGCATAAGAGCAAATGTGAGAGGGGCATAGAAAAAGAAAGCAGTGCGCCGGAAGAGTCATCATGGCACTGCCTGATGTGGCCTAGATGGCTTACGTCAAAGTATCCCGCAGATGGCGCCAGGGTTTTGACGTTAGATGGAAACGCAGTGTTCGGTATCTCTCCTCAACATGCTTGCTGGTATGCATGCCAAGCGGTGCGCTAAAACACGACAACGCTCTCACCGAAGGCGTCACTGCTCGTGATTGGGCACTGGCCATGGGTTGATGTCTCGATACACAGGCAGGCGAGAAGAAAGTGGTTCTGTCAAACCCCCTTTTCGTAGTAAAATCATGCGAATTCACACTAGCCATCCTCCAGAGAGAAAATGGCAGCATCAGGATCAATAATTCTCACATTTGGATAGTCAGTCGAATCACTTGGAAAGTTGGCACACGAAGTTGCAATGAATGAGTGTTGGTATCAAAACCTAAAGAGTGTAGAGTGTTTTACACACAAAACAGCACTTCGCCAAGCCTTTCTGTCCATCGAACGAGTGTGAAGTCAGACGCCCTTCTTGGGACGCTGGAGAACAATGTTATCCTCTGCCGTCGCTGCCCTCGACGTGGCCAACAGATGAGAGGGAAAGAAGAAAAACCGAGAGAGACTGGAAGAAGCATGGCGCAGGGCCGCTTCAAGCCGGTGCTCAGTGGTGACGCTTGACTCTGGGAGGAGCCGGGGGCGGGGCCGGGGCCGGGTCCGGGACCGGCTGAGGCTCGACAGGAGGCAGGGGCTCAATAACCGGGCCCGGTTGCTCGGGGAGGGTGGTAGGGATAGACGGAGCGGCCGGAGCGCAGCCGAGGTTGCACGGCACCTCGCAGCGGCCGATACGGTCCGGCTGGTCGTTCTTGCAGCGGCCCTGGCAGGGGCAGATGAGCTCAATGGTGCTGCCCTCTTTCTCGCCCGGGTTGCAGATGCAGACGAAGAGGGTGTCCTCAAGAGCGGTCGGAGGGGCGCTGGCGCAATCGGTGCCGGGGGTGGCGCAGTAGCCCTGGTTGAGCTGCTCCAACGTGTAGCCTGTTGTTCTGTTAGCCGCCAGGACAGAACGGAAAGATGAGGAGCATTTGAGGCATGGATCTGAGCGTACCTTGAAAGCCGATGAGAACCCCTCCGCAGTAGGTCGCGCCGCAGACGCAGTGGGCGCCGCCGGGAGCGGGAGCGGGAACCGGAGCGGGCTGAGCCGGATCGGAGGGAGGAGCCGGAGCCGGGGCCGGAGGGAGGTTGGGAATAGGCTGAGTAGGGACGGGAACCGGTTCGGGTAGGTTGGGAATCGGCTCGGTCGGGGCGGGCTGTTGACCGGTTACGATGACAACCACGAAAGATGTGGAGGTCGGTGGTACCTGTGGGGGTGCCTCCTGAGGCATAGCCGCGGCCCAGGCCCAGAGGGCAGCGAGAGCGAGAAGAGTTGGCTTCATCATGATGTGATGAGAGTGCGTTTCTTGTCTTGATGAGTGACAGAACCAGGTTGAAGGTCGAAGTGTCCAGTGATGGCACAAGGATGGCGTGATGGACTTGAACAGAGCGAACTATGCTGCCTTTATACATCTTGATGATGCCGATGCTCCTGCCTTGAAGGTCCCAGAGTGATCAGAATGATAGAATGCTTGAGATAGCTCTGAGATAGCTCGCTGTTCGCAAGGAGGCATCCGCATTGCAGACACGTCGTCTGTTCCACCCGCAGAGAGAGTCGTACTGAGACGGGATCGAGGTCGATGAGCGAGCGTGGAACATTCGGAACAGCTGATTCCCGCTGCATCTAGTCTGCAGCGCCTGTTACTACACGAACGTCGATAACAGCATCTTAGAGCCAACACAGGAGTCCATGATGCCTACTTTGGTTCGTGACGATGGACCGTCCCAGTCAATCACCGCGCGCAGTGCCCAGCACCTCTTCAGTCAGATCACGTCGGCCGCGTCATCGAAGCCCAAAGCTTGCCGTGATCCGGGATCAAAGATCACAAGGTAACGTCCGTGGTGCGGATGCAACAAGACTCGACAACATGCTAACACGTCACGACCCAAGAAGACGGTCTTTCTTGGGAGAGGCAGCCCGCTACACGATCGAGGCCTTCTCTGTGCAATCCATGTTAGCCAATCTCATCACACTCGGGCATCAGTGAGACGCTCTCCTGAACGGTCCTCCTCGACCGTCAGGAAATTTTGTACCTCGTAGTCCTGTCTCAAGGAGATTAGGAGAATAGGAGCAATTCCTGCCCATCACGAGCGACAGTGCCTGTGTCGTGTTCCTGTACTCCGACACGTCAGAAAGCGGGTTTGCTCTTCTCGGCTTCGGATTCTCCGATGCACGTCCAGGCACACGAAGTGAGTGCCCGGCCCAGTCGAAGTCGGATGAACAGGCGATGGAGTGCGGACGTGTAAGATGAATGGATGTTGGACAGCTCGGAGTTGGCAGCGCAAGACCCCTGAAGGAGTCCAAGCCGAAGCCGAAGGACCCTGCAGGAGGTAGGAGCTGGCCCCACCGTGCCTTTAAAAGCAGGTGCGACTTGATCACACGGTACCCCTCCATGCTCCAATCCCCCGCCATTCTCGTGCTTCGTCAAAGTACCTTCTTTGCCTGACTTGAACCTCCGGACTTCCCACGAACACACCGCACATCCGTCGACATCTCGAGCTCAATTGGGCCCTCAGAGCGACACAGCCGACCTAAACACCTCCCGCTGGTTCACTGAGACGAATCTCCTCACCTTCCCTCAACCTACCCCTCCTCGAACAGCAAACATGGCCGATAACGCCGCCCCCATCAACGTCGGCACGCGCAGGTCGGCGCTGGCCATGAAGCAGACCAGCATCGTCGTCGAAGGCCTCGGCAAGCTCCGCCCGGAAGCCAAGTTCGAGGTGCACCCGATGCAGACGCTGGGCGACAAGGACCAGATCACGGCGCTGTACAACTTTGGCGGCAAGGGCCTGTGGACCAACGAGCTCGAGGCCAAGCTCATGGCCCGCGAGATCGACATCATCGTCCACTCCCTCAAGGACATGCCAACCACCCTCCCCGACGGCTGCGTCCTCGGCTGCGTCACCGTGCGCGAGGACCCGCGCGACGTCGTCGTCTTCAAGGCCGGCCTCGCCGAGAAGCACGGCTGGAAGTCCATCGCAGACCTGCCCGACGGCAGCGTCGTCGGCACCAGCAGCGTGCGCCGCATCGCCCAGCTCAAGCGCCGCTACCCGGGCCTCAAGTTCGCTGACGTCCGCGGAAACATCGAGACCCGCCTGGGCAAGTGCGACGACCCCGAGGGTCCCTTTTCGGCCATCATCCTTGCCGCCGCGGGCCTGCTGCGCATGAACTACGGCGCGCGCATTTCTCAGTACCTCGAGTCGGAGGACGGCGGCATCCTGCACGCGGTCGGACAGGGCGCCATCGGCGTCGAGGCGAGAGCGGACGACGAGCGGGTGCTGGGCCTGCTGAAGGAGTATGAGGACCGGTCGACCATGCTGGCCTGCGTGGCGGAGCGCAGCGTCATGCGCAAGCTCGAGGGAGGTTGCAGCGTGCCCATTGGCGTGGAGACGAGCTGGATCGACAGCGACGGCGCGAAGAAGCTGCGTCTCAAGGCGACGGTGGTATCCGTAGACGGCGGCAAGGGCGTGGACGCGGAGAGGAGCGAGGTGGTCGAGACGGCCGAGGAGGCGGACGTGTTCGGCAAGAAGGTGGCACAGGACCTCGTCGACGGAGGAGCACAGAAGATCCTCGACGATATCAACTCAACACGCCCGGACGTTCAAGCGACGACGGCGACAGCACCCAACCCCGCTTCGTAACACCTTTCTTAACGACCATGTCATGACACACACGAGAAGGAAAAGATAGACTTGTTCCCCGGATTGGAGGGGACGCGATGATGTCAAAACATTTCTGAATGCGTCTTCTATGTCTTGCGGTTACTTCGTTGAATCGTAACCCCGGATAATAAAACATGAACCGCTTGGTATCGGTGTATGATACAACTCGAAGACTCTGCCCCTTGCCGTACGCAGACCACGTGTGTGCCAGGTTGAACTGCCGGCTACCTATTTTGCTGCCCGTAACCCATTTCCCACCCCCTTCTCTTTTTCCCGCCAGGTCAAAGGAACCTTCCTCTAGTGCTCGTCCTGGGCGGTGAAGGCCTTATACTCCTCGGTGTCCATGAGGGCCTCGAACTCCTTGATGCCCTCCTCGGTGACCTCGACCTTGGCGATCCAGCCGCCGCCGTGGGAGTCGTCCTCGGGGACCTTGTTGATGGTGCTGGGCTTCTCCTCGAGGCCGAGGTTGACCTGGGTGACCTTGAGGGAGATAGGGGCGTTGATGTCGGCGGCGCTCTTGACGGACTCGACGGCGCCGACGGCGTCGCCCTGGGCGCGCTCGGCGCCCTCGTCGGGGAGCTCGACGTAGACGACGTCGCCGAGCTGCTCGGCGGCGTACTCGGAGATGCCGATGACGCCCGTCTTCTTGTCGGCGTTGAGGTCGATCCACTCGTGGTCCTTGGTGTACTTGCGTATTAAGCCTTTTTTGCCGGATGAGGATCCGAGGTTAGCTACTGTGTTTGCTGTTGCGCGTGGAACGTGAGAACGTGGGAGCGCGGGGGGGAAGGCGCAGAGGTAAGGTGAATGGAGGGGGAGGGGCGCAAGAGCTCACTGATGGGAGTGGTGGAGAGGGAGCGGTGGGCTGGGCGCGCGAAGTGTGCGCGGGGGGCGGCGGCCTTGGAGATCTGGGAGAGGGCGGAGGGGCGGACGGCCCTCATGCTGCGAGCGATTGAAGCCATTGTTGCGGTTTTCTGCGAGGGCGTAGGACCAGGACGGGGACGAGTGGTGGCGAGCTCGTTTGGTGGGAGGAGAGTCGTTCTGTAGGTATCTCGTTGGGGAATTGAGATAATGAGGTCAGGACGGGCGACAGATAATTAGAGCTGCCGGCTCAGTGGCTCGTTATCGGCACATAGCCCCGAAGCCGGGCGTTGCCAGATAGCCAGGGACGAGCGACCAATCAGAGGCTACAATCAGAGCCTTAGTCATGATCGGGATACCGTCGGTCCGGGGTCAAGATAGACTTGGGGGAGCTAGACGGAAGTCAAGCCGAAGACATGGCGCAAGGAGCTCGGCGGTCGAGCCGGAGTCGTGGGGCTCGAGGATTATGTAAGACTACCGACTCGAGACACTTAATTGATCACGTGCAAATAGACTTATGTAAGCCGAGCCCGAACGCAGTGGGGCATGGTCGGGAGCCCGCGGGCCAGGAAGACGTTGTGAGCCACCATCCACTGCCAACGAGGGACCTGGTGCTATTAAACGGCTTCATGCCGTTTGCATGAAATGCCCATTTTAAAGGCCAGGAAATTGCCCGGCAAATATTTTCCTCCGCTTCTCGTTCTTTTTCTTTTCGTTCGTCTACTTTCGTTCTTGGCTCAACCGTAACGCCCGCTGCAGTCGGGGCTTCTGTCCACGACAGCCTGTCCAGTCTGTCACTGCTGTACTATGGTACATGACACAGTGACTCCGAGCCTCCGTGGCCGCATCATCCCATGTCGCGTGCTGCTGCAGCGCGGCCCGCGGAAGGGTTTGGCGGACCCCTTTGTTGACTTTCGGGTGCTGTTGACATTCAACGTGCTCGTTCTACCGGACAACCAGCTGCGGCTGCAGGAAGTAGTGGCCAGTGTCACGTCACGGCAGAAACACCACCATCAACAACACTGGGTTGCATTCAGACCCAGCGACGACTATAACAACAAAAACAACAACAACAACAACGGATCGTCTTTGTCTGGCGCCCTGCTCGTCCCGGGGGCCTCGTCGGGCCGTACTCGAGATCGATCGATTGCGTTTACATAGTGCCTGGCTTGGGGTTCCTGCATCGTAATAATAGGTACAACACGCTACACGCTGTCTGGGACTCACCGCCCCGAGTTCTGTTTCGTTTGGTCAGCAAGGAAAGGAGAAGGTCTCGGCTAGCCCGTCGAACGTTTTGTCTCATCGGCTTGCACCGTAGAGCACAAGTGCATTACGGTCGCTGCCCGTACCCGCGCCGCATCCGTTTCCGCCGCTGCCAGCACCATGCCAAGTCCCGCATCCAGCAAGCCAGCGAGCCAGGGCTTCAGTCTTCTGTGTTCTCTCAGCTTCGGCTGAAAACGAAAAAGAGCCCTCGTGGGCATGGTCGGTGGACCTGGCGAGAATAATTCCCCCCGGCAAGGTGAGCCTAGCCGTACGCCAACATTCGGGTCCGTGGGAGAACACATGTGCCTGGCTAGTGTCAATCCGTCATAAATGCCGCCTGGGTCCTGATCCATCATTCCACAAGTAATCCACGGAATACGGATAGCGCCAATTCCAATGCCATAACGCCTGTCAAGGTGGTGGTGGTTTATGTACGTGGGGCAGAACGGTGGCCTCTTGTGAGTGCTTCATATTCCATAGGTACATACACTCACTACACTGTAATACCCACAGCGGTACAGATAGACACCCACTGTAGGTTGCCCGCTGCACCAGTGTGGGCAGGTACATAAAACGCGCGACGGACGCGTCTTCCCCACACGGCGGCGGCCGAGTTGTGAATTTTTGGCGTCATCATCACTGCCGCCGCTCCTCCCCAGCGTGCATCCTCGGGTCTTCATTGGCTCAACGCTGCTTCACCCCTGTCGCACCTCCCTCGATCTGCCATAAGCGCCGCGGGCTGGGGGCGCCCTGCCTTCGCCGTTCCCTGTGTTTCCTGCGTTGGCGTGACTGCTAAAATTCCGCCGGGCCGCCCTAAACTGGCCTGTGGATGGACAAGTCACAGCACAATGACCGTAGCACAACCGGTGCGGGCACCTAATGTACCGAAACACCACTGTGCCATCTTCTAGTGTACTATGTAATAGTGTATTACACAGGTACTGTGAGTACCTATGAAGCATCAACATTAGGTAGATGCTGGTGGACATCTCACCCCAGTTCCCTCATCCACTTCTCGTCCAATACACCCCATCCCACCCATCCATCCACCCACAGCGCATTGCGCATCGCGCACAACACAACTGCTGGTGCTCGGATGCTTCTGCTTGGCTGCATCTCCATCTCCCCCCATCTCCTCCACCCCATTTTGCCCTGACCCGTTTCGGTGCATTCCATGGCCGTGACCTCCTTCTCTCATCCGCCGCACCGTACCGCACCGCACCGCCGCATCCCATCAGCATCCCGTCCCGTCCGTCGCTATCTCACCTCACGGGACCGCTCGAGCGCTCATTGTCTTCTCTGCTTTTGATTGCCTCGTCTTGCTCTGCTTACCTGGGTCTCGGGCTCCAAGGCTGACACCAAGTGTGCTTGCGAGTTGGATCCGGAAAATCGACGAGGATCCTCAAGTCCGGGTTTGCTGGTCTTCAGTAGCTCGACTCCCGCTACCTTACTTTCAGCCAACTACCACACGCACCAGTGACCACACACACGCCGGCCTGTCTCTGTTGTGTGTGTGTCTGCCGGTACGTTCGTCTGGTCCAATACAAGGTCTCTGTCGGTTCAACTCGACTCGACTCGACGTGGGCAACCCCCTGGTTCACTCCTTCGCCCAATCCCGTCTCTTGTTTCTCGCCTGCCCGGCCTCGACTGCACCTGCGCCTGCGTCTGTACCGTCTCGGCTCTCGACTCTCGAGGTACCGCAACGCTCCGTGCCGTCCACACCACCCACCAGGTACCTCACCTCACACCTACCTGTAGGCTGTCCCTCCTTCTCCTCTATCTCCGTGTGGACTGTGGAGAGGCTAGGTGAGACATCTCTGCCTGACACTCACTCATTCCCTTTCTGCGCCCGTCATTCCCTTCTACTCGTTGTCTTCTCGTTGCCAGTCTTAATCGCTGACTGTTAGTACCTTGCAGAGCTGAATTTCGAGCCAGGCGTCCACTTCCGATCGATCGCCGCGCCGCCATCGGCAGTGCTCATGAAGCCATCGTCGGGCCCAAACTGAAACCTGCCGCCCACCACCCCGGCCTCTTCTTCCCTGCGCCGAGAGACATTCTGCGCCGGCTCCTGCTTGAGCCTTGCCCTCGACACGCCAACCGCCTGTTGCGTCGACACATCTGACCTTTCCATCATCCCTCGCTCGAGACACAGAGCCCGCTTCGTCGTCCCCGCCGACCACCCCGCGATCCTCCACGCTGGATTCCTCAACGCTGTCCGCGGGGTCACCAGCCCAGTTCCACGACGCCGTCGACAACATGGAACACAACCAGATCCCCGCCCCCCTTCACCCCGACGATACCCTCGGCGGTCTCGAGCCCTCGCCCCAGATCGCCCAGGCGAACGGTTACGACGAGTACTCCGAAAAGCAGCGCTATCAACCCACCCAGTCCTTCGATCAGCCCCTCCCGCCGACATCTCCACGGGCCGATGAACAGACTGACCGGTACAACACCCCGCCGCTGCCCATGAACGCCCCTCCTATCTCGAGACCAGCGTCGGGCCTGTCGGGCGGCGCCGCCCCCGCCCCGGCCGCGCAGCAAGGCTACGCCGACCACGCTTCACGGAGCAGCGCTGGCGCCGAGGCCGCCGCGAGCAACGGCCGCAACCACGTCGTCATCAAGGTCGGCATGGTGGGAGATGCGCAAATCGGCAAGACGAGTCTGATGGTCAAATACGTCGAGGGCAGCTGGGACGAGGATTATATCCAGACACTGGGCGTCAACTTCATGGAGAAGACAATCTCGATCCGGAATACGGAAATTACCTTTTCGATTTGGGATTTGGGTGGCCAGCGCGAGTTCGTCAACATGCTGCCGCTCGTCTGCAACGATGCCGTCGCCATCCTCTTCATGTTCGACCTGACACGAAAGAGCACCCTCAACAGCATCAAGGAGTGGTACCGACAAGGCAGGGGCTTCAACAAGACGGCCATCCCGATCCTGGTCGGCACCAAGTACGACCACTTTGTCAACTTCCCCAGGGAGGACCAGGAGGAAATTTCCAACCAGGTATGCTGTGAGCGCAATAGTGAAATCGCAAGCGACTGACAGCAGTAGGCCCGCCGGTTCGCCAAGGCGATGCGCGCCGCGTTGATCTTTTCGAGCACGAGCCATAGTATCAACGTACAAAAGGTAGGCCACCGCGGGACAACTCCATGCGCTTCCACGACTGACGTCCCCTAGATCTTCAAGATCGTGCTGTCCAAGGCATTCGACCTGAAGTGCACGATTCCCGAAATCGAGAACGTGGGAGAGCCGCTGCTGCTGTATCAGTCCTGCTGAGTTCCGCTCGACCTACCCGCGCCAATCAGTTGTTCTGGCCATACACAACGCCTCTGGGCATTGTGACCTCGTGTCAAACTCCCGTTCAACTCGGCCGTCGCATACATATAATGGATCATGACCCATTACGTACTTTACGACCTTCTATATCCCGCTGATCTCCATCAGCCGAGCCACCTGATTATCCTCGCTCGGCGTAGGGCGGACCGCGAGATACGCGGCCGCTGCGAGAGCCATGAGTTTGAGATCTTCAGATTGTACAGAGCACCACGAGCTCTAACTCCGGGCATAATTCGACCCTCGACCCAAATCGACTCACTTCTCTTTGTCATCACAAAACTGGCCACGAAAGGGCCTGATCGCGGCGTTCAAAGTGCCACTAGTCTGGTCAACCCGCACACAGTCACACACATCGCACAGCACACATTCCTCTCTCTCTCTCTGACTGCAATCGGCGTTGCATAGCTGTTCGACTCTTCTTCTCTAAGATTGGTAGGGAACGGTGGGGCTGGTTAGGAGGTGGGAAGATGCATTTCAGGATCATGGTCTGGCGGGATCCCCCTCCACTTCGAATAATCCCCCGAGCTTCGCTGATGGGCGAAGCAAGGAGGGCTGCGGACGTGGAAGGAGGATGAGCCGTCTTTTTTTCAGGGCGTAACGGCCGTTGCAAACCGCACCAGAGAGACACTGGTGGCTGGAAAACCTTGCCTTTTTGACACATTTTCCTTGTTGTTTTATGGACTCATACTAAGTCACCACCACCACCCCCGATGATGGTCGACCCAGCTTTTGTTTTTTCCCCCTCTATGTGGAGACAGAAGACGATACAAGAAGGAAAGACACGAGAGACCAAACCTTGTAACAAGTAATTCACCATCGCGTGTTTTGTACTTTCTTCGTCCACCATACTTTTTTTCTTTTTTTTCTCTCTCGAATAAAAAGCAAATCATCCTTGAAGGGTGGACGAGACGGAGACGGAGACGGCTTTTCTGGCAAGTCCCGAGGGGACGACGAACTATGTAATATTTTTTATTTGGCTGGCTGCCAGAGTACCTAGATGAGACGGGACAAATCCAGATGCCGTTGAGAGAGTACTAGCGTCTTCTTCTTTTCATTTTCTTTTGGACCCCATCGTCTCGTCAAATTTGTGTGTTCTCTCGGAAGAGAGCCTCCTGCCAATGAGGCTAGTAGATGGTTATTTGCGCCCGATGCCGGGATCTCCATGTCAGATGCTTCGGAAGAGATGAACACCCTTTCCCAAGTCACGGGCACTTGATCAAGGCCATAGTCAAGGTTTCAACGGCGCTGCCAGAACTAAAAATCAATGCGACAAGGACAGGACTGTGATTATTATTACCATGATTCAAACATTACGAGACAGTCGTCTTTAGACGCCTCCCCCCGAGACTCCGGGATTCACCCCCGGAACTACATGCCGGCCCTCCCTACGGACGCCAGTCGGCGCCAAAGCTCAGCTCGACGGCGTGCTTGACCCACAGGTCCATGGCCTCGGTCCGCCAGGTGTCCGGCTCGACGCGCGTGTTGATCTCGTCGTCGGAGGCGGTGGCGTTGAAGGCCATGTTGGTCGGCTCCGAGAGGGAGTACAAGGGCCAGTCGGGGACTGTGGGGACTGCGGCGGCGTGTTAGTCCGGACGGCGTCCTACATATTCCACTTCCATGTTTCCAGCCGATAACTTGGAAAGGGGGAAGGCTGTGGGAGGAGTTAACGTACCTGAAAACGAATTTGGATCACCCGTGGCAATGAACGCAATCAACTTATCCGACACATCCCGCGACAGCCTCAGATGCGACGAGACGTTGCGCACCGGCGGATTCAGGCCCAGCATGTCGTTCTCGGGGGGAAAGTTGAAGAAGTACGCGTACTCGGCCGAGTGCGTCGCAAACCCCGGAGCAATGGCGTTCTTGGCGATGGGAATGTCGGTCGGGTTCGTGTCGAAGCGGTAGCTGTACGCCTTCAAACCCGCCGCAGCCCACGCCCGCGCCGTGGCCCGCCGCCACGCGATGGACGCGTAGTCCCCGAAGAGCCCCGCCATGCGCCGGTACTGCGGGCCGCAGGGCATGGAGGCGTCGCGCATCGCCTGGCAGAAGATGTCCTGCGCGGGGTCGGAGGGGGCGGGGATCGAGAGGGGCGGGAGGACGGGGCCGGTTGTGGTGTACGCCGCGAGAAGCTCCTGGATCGTGGAGTCTCGCGCGCTGGGGAAGGCGGCGCGGAGGATGGCCGCGGCGTCGTCTTCCGTCTGCGCGTCTGCGCCGAAGGCGTTGGCCGTGAGCAGGCCCTCGTCGTTGTTGGCCCCGATGACGAGAGAAACGGGAGCGACAGCGCCCTCGAGCATCTGCCAGGTGGGTGGCTCCTGGATGAAGTCCCCGTCGATGCTGGGCCACCATATCGGGAACGGCGCCTTGATGGTCGTGTTCCAGACGACGTCGACCGGCGCCTGTCGGACGCAGTCGAGCGTGTGCTCCGCCCCCGCGCAGCCCGTCGCATTCAGCAGATCATCATACGCGGCCAAGGCGTGGGGGTGCGTCGGCAGCAGCGCGTTGGTGACGAACCCCGCCCCGCCGCTGACCATGATCCCTCCGCGGAAGAGCTTTTCGGTGCCGGCGCCGCGGCCGCCGTGGGCGAGGACCTGGTGCCCGATGGAGATTGCGCCGGCGGACTGGCCCCAGAGCGTGACCTTGCCGGGGTCGCCGCCGAAGGCCGAGATGTTCTCCTGGATCCAGCGGAGGGCGTGGCGCTGGTCCCTCAGGCCGAGATTCGTTATCCCTTCGGCGACGGCCTGCCGTCCGCCCGGGAAGCCGAGGAAGCCGAGGCGGTAGTTGATGGTCACCGCGAGGATGGGCGTGCCGTTCTCGACGGAGTTGCGGACCGTGTAGGACGTGTTCGTGTTGCGGTCTCCGCCGTAGCCGCCGATGAAGCCGCCGCCGTAGACTGCAAGATGGTAAGGAGGGTTCAAGGGGAAGGAGGATGAAGAGCAAACGTACTCCAGACCACGACGGGGAGCTTAGACTCGGGAGTCGCGCCGGCGGGGCGGACGATGTTGAGGTTCAGACACTCCTCGCCGATCGTGGCGCCCACGGCGTCGAGGGCGAAGTCGTAGTACGTCGCGTAGCAGGCGACGGTGTAGCGGGTCGCGTCGCGGGCGCCGGTCCAGGACTCGTTGAGCGGGAGGGAGCGGCGGAGGCGCGGGGCGAGGGCGAAGGGGACGCCGAGGAAGAGGTCCTGCGAGAACTCGGGGAGGTGACGGCCTTGGTAGGTGCCGTTCAGGATGTGCGCCGTCGGGGGAGAGGAGGGGGAGCAGGAGGCTGTGGAGAGGAGGGCGAAGAGGGAGAGTGCGATTCCGGCGAGGAGCATCATGATGAGATGCGAAGAGTGTCCTTTGGGCTGCTGGGGTACAGGCTTGGGTTCTTGGGTGATGGTCCCATGGTCTTTATAGTCGATCATCGTGAGAACTGATGAGGGCTGCCGAGAGGATGAACGCAGCGAATCCTCCGTCGAGAGAATGCTCAGGCTCTCACGTAGACTGCAATCCTACGAAGCTCAACCACTGCATGTCGTAAAATGTCGTCAGACAACATTGAATGCAACGCCTGCGATGTTCGCCCGAGAGTATCTGAAGACGCCTAGCATTCATAGGGCCTAGTGCAATCCTTTACAACACTCAAAGACGAGAAGGAGGGGTGGCTCGCGTGCGAATTCCGCCAGTCTGGAGTCCCGAACGCCTGGGAAGCGCAGCTCCGGCTAAATTGGATGATGGCCGCCTCATTGGGCGGGCGGCGTTCATGCAGGAAGACGGCCCGCGGACCGGGGTATCGGAGGCGAGGTTGAGCGATGGGTGAATCGGAAGGCTGACTGGGAGGCTGATCGGCCTGTTCCTGGATATTGAATAGAGACTGGTTTGAAGTTGCGTAAGGGAGCGAGTTGTGGGAGGGAATGCTGCGATTTGGTCTTACTGGAAGATCTCGGATTCATATCAAGGAAGCCTGAGAAATATCGATACGATTATTCGAATCGAGTATTTCCACCAATGATGGTCGAACCTCACATGTGAACTTGGTAGTATTGTCTAGGCTCGACGTAAAAGAGACTGACGCAGCATCTCAACCCAAATGGATAGAAACAACGAAGACATATGCCTCCCTTAATTGGACTTCCAACGGCAATAGCAGGATGATTTTGATGGTATCAGGGTATTTAAACATTAGCACTTGGTCTATGAACTTCTAAAGAATGAGATGAGACGTGAGTCTGTGCCATGAAGGTGCTCATCTCCAAAACGCCATGCCGATAATGATCAAGAGTGAGCCAAAGGCTCAACTCCCGAAATGCAAGGCCCCTCCTCATCTACTCGAGGTTCTGCGCCTCGCACATCTGCTTGTACATTCCACCCCTGGCCACCAGCTGCGCGTGCGTGCCCATCTCCACGATCCTGCCTCCGTAGAACACGCAAATCATGTCCGCATCCTTGACGGTCGACAGGCGGTGCGCAACGGCGATGGTTATCCTCTCGCCGCTCTTGGCCGCCTCGCTCAGCGCCCGCTGAACAATCTTCTCCGACTCCGTGTCCAGCGCACTGGTCGCCTCGTCGAGCAGCAGGATGCGCGGGTTGCGGATCAATGCGCGCGCGATGGCGATACGCTGCCTCTGACCTCCTGACAGTTGCATGCCGCTGGTTCCGCAGGGTGTCGTGAGGCCCTCGGGAAGGGACGATACGAAGTCCCAGGCGTTGGCCGCGCGGCACGCCTCCTCGATCTGTGAGTCGGGGACTTCCGCAAGCGAGTCCGAGTCAATACCCATTGCGATGTTCTCGCGGATGCTGCCCTGGAACAGTGTCGGCTCCTGCTGGACAAGGGCGACGAGCTGGCGGTAGAGGCGCGGGTTGAGGCCCGACAGGGCATCACCGTCGATACGGATTGAACCAGTGGCCGGGTCATAGAAGCGTTCCAGCATGGCGATCATGGTGCTCTTGCCGCAGCCAGAGGCACCGACGAGGGCGACGAACTGGCCCTTCTTGATCTATGGGCGGGTTAGCATTCGTTCGCATGTGCTCGTGGGAGGCTAGCTTACCTCTAGGTCTACACCGCGAAGGACGTGGGCTTCGGGACGCATTGGGTAGGAGAAGCGGAGGTGCTCAAAGTCGGCAGTGTTAGCGCCGCTGGGCGCCTTGTCTTTGTTCTCGGGGGTCTCTTGAATGAGCGGTTGCAAGTCGTGCAGCCAGAAAAGGTAGTTCGCAGCGTTGATGCCCTTGGTCATACCTAACCATCGGTTAGCAGGGAGCAAGAGTGATTGTTGGTAGGATCAACCTACTACTAGAGTATTGGAAGAGTTGAGATGCTGCTTGGCCGGAGAAGAACGTGCCCATAAAGGCAACGAAGAACGAGTACATGTTGATCTCCCTGAAAGAGAGCAGTCGGCAGCCATACCTGGAAATTCATGTCAACCAATAGACCCAACTGAGAAGGCCGGGGTCTCTTACCAGAAGCCGAGAGCCATGAACAAGTACTCAATACACTGGGTCAAACCAAAGGCGATGGTCATTGTAAACAGAGGAGCCGTCGATGCCCTTACAGCATGGTCGAGCTCGTCGGTGTACCTCTTGAGGACAGACTCCTCGATAGCCAAGGAAGACACCGTTCTGATGGCAGTGATGGACTCTGAAGCAATGGCGGCGCTGGCTGCATAACGTTTCGACGTGCTGGCATCGAGCTTGGAATCAAGGCGGATCTTGATGTAGCCGGCGCTAACGAGAGGCGGTAGACCGCCAAATACGACTACTAGGCCGAGCTTCCAAGTCGTGGAGATGGCCAGGATACTACAGGCAAGTACGTTGAGAGTGGAGATGAGGATGAGACCGATGTTGAAGCCCATAAGCTCGAGGATAGACTGTGGGTTGGACTCAAGTCTGCTCGCGAGCGCTCCCGTGTTGTTCTCCGGGCGGTCGAAAAACTGAAGATCTTGTCGCAGGAAGTCGTCCAGACACTGGCGCCGGAGGTTGTGGTTAAGACCCTGCCAAGGTTAGCGGTGATTGGGACCGGGGGGGGGCAGCAGTAACCTGTACCTGTGAGATCAAGTTCGTCGACCAGCCCATGGTG
Source organism: Colletotrichum musicola (assembly GCA_014235935.1). Classification (NCBI taxonomy): domain Eukaryota; kingdom Fungi; phylum Ascomycota; class Sordariomycetes; order Glomerellales; family Glomerellaceae; genus Colletotrichum; species Colletotrichum musicola. Next base: position 147,464 of record WIGM01000006.1, on the reverse strand, counting down.
AAGTAGCACACAAAGACACCGATAGCGAGCACGAAGAACATGAGGGAGTAGAAATTGCCGCGGCTAATCATCTCTGAGCCGGTGAGCGTGAAGACGTCCATAAGCTTCGCAATGATCAGAGCTTGGCCAGGGAAGACTCCGGCTGAGAGGTGTCAGCGATGGCCGAAATCACAGGAATTCAGGGAAACTTACCACTGACGACAATGGCAACCAAAGTAGAGAGATAAGCCCACTTAAGCTCTGGGGTCTCACGCACCATCCGGACAACGACGCTGATGAGGCCGTTAGGTTTGTGGTGGTCGTAGTTGTCACGCTCCTTCTGAGCCTCCAGACGAGTTTGATCAGCAGTACGGTAGCGGGTCAAGGTTTTCGTGAGGTCCATCTTGTCCTTCGGAGTCGATTCTTCCTCGCTTCCTTCCGTCTCGGTAACAGATGCATCTTCGGAGACGGACAGATTCTGCGCGCGGACGAGACGGGTGTAAGCGCCATCTTGCTTGAGCAAGCCATCGTGAGTTCCCTGCTCGACAATCCTGCCCTTGTTCATCACGACAATGTTGTCTGCTTTGCGAATCGTGGCCAGCTTATGAGCGATGACAATCGTTGTGCGGCCTTCGGAGGCCTTATCCAGGGCCTGTTGCACGACGCCTTCGGCATGGGGGTCAAGGGCGCTCGTGGCCTCGTCGAGGAGAAGGACCTTCGGCTGCGAGATGATGCTGCGAGCGATGGCGACGCGCTGCTTTTGTCCACCAGAGAGCAAACCTCCGCGCTCGCCAATCATGGTGTCGTATCCTTCGGGGAGCTGGGAAACAAAGTCGTGGGCGAAGGCGATCTTGGCGGCCTCCTGCACGCGCTCCATTTGTTCCTCCTTCGGGGCGTTCTCCCACTGGGTTCCCACCAGTCCGTTGGCAATGTTATCGAACACGGTGCCCTGGAACAGAACAGGCTCTTGTTGAACCAGGCGGATGTTCTTCCTGAGCCAGTTGAGGTTTAGACGTTCGATGGGTTGGCCGTCGAGCTTGATGGTGCCTGACTTGGGGTTGTACCAGCGCTCGATCAAACCAATGATGGTGCTCTTGCCGGAACCACTTGAGCCCTAGCGATGCGTCAGAAGCATATCGGTCACAGAGAGCTAGGCAACTTACGACAAGGGCAGTGACCTTGCCAGCCGGAACCTGGAGAGAAAAGTTGTCCAAGACAGTGACACCAGGCCTAGTCGGGTATGCAAAGGAGACGTTCTCCAAATCGACGACACCCACAGTGTTAGTTGGCTGCTCGCCAGACTTGTCAAAGGGGTCGATGTCGGACTTTCGGTCGATGAGCTTGAAAAGCTGGGCAGCGGCCGAGGCAGCACGGGTGAACTCGATGATGTACGGGGTCAACATGGTCAGACTGGTGGCGCCAATGACAACCGACAAGAGCACGCTGGATAAATCAACTGGTCAGTTTGATGTCGTCAACGGGTTGAGGGGTATGTTTACGTGAAAATGTCGCCAGACTCAGTCACTTCACCCCGGTTCAGCATGTGAACCCCCTGCCAAAAAGCCAAGGCGAATCCGGCGTAGATGATGAAGTACTCGCAAGAGAACAAGATGCCGAAAAGGGGCGACTTCTTCCTCCCCAAGTTGTGAGCATCCTGCAGGAATTTGTCGAACTTTTGGACGAGTCTTGACCGAATCTCGAACGCGTGAACAGTGCGGGCACTCGACAGAATACCCTCCGAAAAAGAGCCGGCTTGAGCGTAGATGTTGAGGATCTTGGTTTCGATCGCAGCCTCGATAGTCGAAACGACGCCCATGACAATCAGGATGGCGGGCGCAATGCAAAGTACAATCAGCGTGAGCTTCCATTGCGTGACGAAAGCGATGATGAATGCGGTGATGAAGACGGCTACTCCTTGGAAAGTCAGAGCGAGCTTCTCGGCAATTCCGACCTGGATCAGTCGTCCGTTCGAGATGGCCTGGGTCGCGATAGAGCCACCGGAGCCGATGTCGTAGAAGGCAATCTCTTGTCGGAGCGCGGCGTGCAGATACGCGTGGCGGATGTTTCTCGTGATACGGTAGGCGGAGAATGTCGTGAGCGAGATGTAGCCGTAGGCGAGGGCGAATCTTGCAATGCCCAGGTACACGAAGTACAGACTGACACGATGTTAGTTGGTCGACAAAGAGCTTGATGGTCGAGGGCATTCGTACGCGAGCTTCGAGACTTCGCTGCGGAAGTCGGCCGGGGCAGACACCCCTGTGGTGAAGTTCTGGATGGTGGTGACGAAGTTGCCGAAGATCAAATTCTGCAGGGCAATGCCAGCGCCAGAGCCCAATGCGCAGATCAAGGCGATAGCTTGCAGAAGCTTTTCGAACGGTCCTCCATATGTGAATATCCTCTAAACTACAAGTCAGCGCATGCCGAGCTTGGCATATTTTGATTGGCATTTCTAGGGTAACACTTACCAAATAGGCCTTGAAAGCGCCGCCCTCCTCCTCGGTGGCCTTGGATGGAGAGCTTGCGGCGACGGCAGTCTCTTCGGCCGGAGCCTGTTCCCTCTTCTCGGATTCGGCCCCCATGGTGCCGGGTCGTGATCGTTTTTGCAAGCAGTACGAGTGAGATTAGCGAAAGTCTAAATCTGCAAGTCGTGGATGGCGTTGCTGCGAGGTCCTCGCTCGGAGAAGTGGAGATGGTAGATGTCCGCGTTCGTAGCTGTTCACTCTTGAGATGCCGGATGGAAAACAACGGACGAAGGGGTTATATCGTTCAATGCTTCATCACGCCGGAGGCCGAAGATTTGGGTTTGTAGGCTGAAAATACGCACATCTTCGAAGTTGCCTCTGACAAAGTCGAATAATTTGATTGATCTCGGACGTGAATGTCGCCAGCACCGTCATTGACGCGCCGTCAAAGTCGTCCGCGGAACGCCGTCATGGAGCCGGTAGAGCGGGTCCGGCCGCAGGGTGCATGGGGAAGGTTGCGGTTCATTGGTTGATGTCATGAGAAGTCATCTTGGCGGGGCACCAGCGGGGGCCGCGGGGCGCTCTGCCCGGCTCCCATCGTTGCCGCGGACTCCTCGTCCACTTTCGGGGAACGGTGCGCTCGGGATGCGAGAGTTTGAGTGCGCGCGTCAATCACGTTCCGCTACCCCTGCAGGGGCCGGCCGCGTCTTTCGAGGAGCTTAAATTAAAGAGTTCGTTCGCTGCCTGGTGTCGCTGTGATTCCAAACACGCGCCTGAGTCTGAGCCTATTCACCCGCACCGCGCTTGCGCAAAGCATGCGGTCGGTGAGGTAGGTGAGTGGTGAGCCATTGATGAGCGACTCAGAGCAAAGATACGTCAGCAAACGAGCTAAACCAACTGGGGCAGTTTTATCCAGCCGAGGTGACGTGCTGGCCTGACTTTTGCTCGTGTCGTCGCCACTGCTGTCTTCCTGCGACGCATGCAAAACAAAGGTTGGGGAGTGAAAGTTGATATCGAGGACAAAAAGTTCAACACTGAGATACAGAGGTTTGCAAAGCAGACAAGAAAGTGGAAAACCTCAGCTTCTTGTTCAAATCTCGAGGCAAGGGCAACTCGAGAGGAGGCAGTGGCAGGTTTGGGTGAAGCGAAGCCCACCAATCGTCACCGCAGTGTGTGGGGCAGTGGAAGTTGCCGGTGGGATACCGCTGTTCGAGCTCTAAAGATGAACGTTACGTGCCTCAGCTACTACAGTACTTGCGATGGTACTTCACCTCTACCTACTTGAGCGTGCAGCATGCTAGGTATCGTCTACGTACCTGCCTACCTAGTTGATACCGGCGTCAGGTTCGTCGAAAAGACGGCATCGTCCCTATTGCCCCAGAACGGTCACTGTACTGCGTTGTATCCACGAATCAAACCTTTCGGAGCCTGCGGCCTAGTGTTGAATAGGTCCGTGCCTTTCGCTACACCCCTTCTACAGCGGCACCTCCGGGGCACGTAACGTGGATCAGCCCTGAACGGTAGGCGATTGCAGGCCATTAAGGCTGAGCCGACACAGGTAAAGACTTCGTCCGTCTTCCTTGCGGCAATCATTCATATGGCCAGCTGTGCCTCGAAAATCCCTTCGAACGAAGAACCAACAGTTTCCTCCTCTCACCTACTGCTTCCTTCATCCCCTTTATACTGCAGATACGAGTGCAGCCCAACCTAACCCTCGTATCACACCTAATCCACCTGGGTACTCAGCCCCAACTGCGGGTACAGCCGCGGAACATCCCACCCGGCTCTCGGCGCCGTGACCCACATTTATTCCGGCTACGGCCTCCGCGCACTCCGCATCCGTTTCTAAGAAGGACCCCAAGGACGCTTCCGGGCCTCTTCCTTTCCACCCGTGCTTGTTCCTGACCTCCGAGCCTCGACGTCCACCTTTCATTTCCCTCGGGTCCCGAACGCGCCGCTTTCCCGACCCCAGCGTTGTGCCCACGCCCGGCTTAATTCTCATCCGGCCCTTTAGCCCCCTTAGGTAACCCCCCCTGGCATTCTCGGGTGGCTTCCTTTCCCAACATTGCCCAGTGTCTTGCCTGGTCGTCGGCCCCCGTGCCCACATCCCGCCGGTCACATGGAGGCGGATTCTTCTGGCTCCGGCTCCGGCGCCGGGGCAGGTCCAAGTAACTCGGCCGCGGGCCCCCCAAGCTCCACACTTCCTATCAAACGAGCTGTGAGTTCCCACGATCCTGGCGATGACGCCGTCGGAGCTAATCATCGATTCTTCAGTGCGATGCTTGTCGTGCCCGCAAGGTACGTCCGCCCAGACCCCGTCATTATTTCTTCCCTTGTCTGCTGCAGACATGCCGGTGCCCCTGCAATGCCTACTATGTCACTCGGGGCCAACCACTGAGTGCGTAGGGCTGATCGCGTGCTCCCCGTCAGATTCGCTGCGACAGAGAGTTTCCCTGCGCCCACTGCCAGCATGCCGGCATCGAGTGCAAAAACACCTCGGGCCTTAAACCCAAAGAAAAGAGAACTCGTATTCTCATCACTCCCCAATAGTAAGTCAATACCCTGTTCGTCTCACGAAGCCCCCACACTTAACCAGCCCCCCTTGTCGCGCAGCGAGAAGAAGATCGACCTCATAGACCGCCGTCTCGACGGCGTTGTCCGGCTCCTCGAAGAGCTCAAGGTACAACTGCCCGCCGCAGCCGCCGCAGCCGCCGGACCGGCCGCCTCGGCGCCCTCCGCGCCCGCCCCGAGCCTGGCCCCGCTTCCTTCGAAGCCTGCCGCCGCGAATACTTTAGCAACCCCAGCCAGCCATGTCCAGCCAGCGCAAACGAGCGCTCCCATGGTCGAGGGCGAGTCCTCGATGACGGCCCAGTCGATCTTCGCGCATGAGTTTCTCAGGAAGACTGTCGGCGACGGCTCCTCGGTGCTGGAGATGCGGGAGACGCTCGACGCCCTCCACTCCCTCGTCGAGGCGCTCAAGCAGCAGCCCGCCTCTCACGAGCTGACCTACCCCAACGCCAGGCCCATGAGCCGGCCGGCTCTCAGCGAATGCGAGATGCCACCGGTGCAATCTGCCGTCAGCATCATCCGCGAGGCCAAAGGTGGGTTTCATCCATGTCTGGTGTACTTCGCCGACGCCTCACCCGCTAAGTTGAGCATCGTGACTGACCACCCTTTAAGCTCACCGGGTTCTCGGAGTGCAATGGGTGTGCAGCTTCCTTCACCTGGACCACTTCACCGACCTGTGCTTGAAGGTCTACTTCTCGCCGGGTGAATTCAACGAAGCCGAGTTCATCATCGTCAACGCCGGACTGGAGAGTCTCTACATGGACATGATCATGACGGGAGAGGCCACGGAACAGCAGAAGGACGAATACACAAATATGGGCACCATGTGTCGGGGCAACCTCGAGACTGCCCTCGCCAACCTTCCTCTCCACCTACCTGCCACCATGGACATGATCGTGGCGCTACTTTTCGGCGTAAGTAATCCCTAACCCTGCCTGACGGCAAGCTTCCCCCGAAACTGACTCCGAGCCTCTCAAAGTCCTACCACGCCGTCGAGGTAGCCAAGCCGTCCCTGGCGTGGACCCTGAACTGCGCAGCGGCCCAGCTGTGCCAGAGCCTCGGGTATCACCGCCTAGCGTCCGTCAAGAGCGGCAACCGCGAGGACGAGGACTACAAGAGCTTCCTCTTCTGGTCCGTCTACTTCGTGGACAAGAGCCTGTCCCTCCGCCTGGGCCGGCCGTCCGTGATCCAGGACTACGACATCACCGTGCCCTACCCGTCGAGCTCCAGCAAGATACACGGCGCCCTGATGAGCTACTTTTGCCTGTGGGTGATCGTCTCGAGAATCCAGGGCAAGACGTACGAGCAGCTGTACAGCCCCGAGGCAATATCCCAGCCCATCTCCGTCCGCGAGGGGCGGGCGCGGAGTTTGGCGGCTGAGCTGCAGCAGGTGACGCAACGGACGCAGGAGACGCATGTGAGTACTCGGGAGTGCGTGAGATGGGCCGTAGAACTAACCTCGACAGTCACAATACCTACAGGCAGCAATTAATGCCGTCGGCGAAAACATAATGGACTTCTTCAACGTCTCGGACGAAGTCCTGAGGCTATCGCTGCTGACCATCATCTACCGGGCCGTGCCATCGCCCCCAGGCTCCCAGACGACATTCAGCACCGAGTGCATCGACGCGGCAAGAGCAACGCTGCAGAGGCACCAGGACTGCATGGAGATCATGGCCAAGGACGGATACTACCTCTTCCCGATGTATATGAACTGGTAAGTCTCGAGCCGAACTGCGGAGCGTCACCGTTAGCTGATGAGTTCTGCCAGGACAATCCTCTTCGCCCCCTTCGTGCCGTTCATCGTCATCTTCTGCCAGGCAATGGAGACCAGCGACGCGGCGGACCTCGCCCGGCTACAAGCGTTCGTGACGTCGATCCAGGCGGCCAAGGAGTTCACCGACGCCTCGGCGCGGCTGCACCGGCTCTTCCAGGTGCTGTACAACGTCGCGTTCCGGTACGTCGAGATGCGCAAGACGTCGCAGCAGACGGAGCAGGCGCAGGCCAGCCAGGAGATGGACAAGTACCTCGCGGCGCTCGGGTTCCCGGGGGCCGGAGGCGCCGAGCGGCAGCCGGGCGAGATGGGGGCAGGAGGAGGAGCCGCCGGGGAGCAGATGGCGGGCGGCGGGGCGATCGGCGAGGACGGGATGAACGCCTCGGGGCCGAATCCGCTCAACCAGATGATGTGGATGGGGAACGCGTCGCAGCTGGAGGACTGGTTTTACAGTAACCAGCAGATGCTGGGGCTGGTCGAGGACGACGGGTCGTTTCTGCAGTAGGCCAGCGGCATTATGACTTTTTGTTGCGACGTCTGAGGGAGGTAGTCTGTTAGATATCAGTAGGTTCTGGTCCAGGATGACACGAAAAAGGAGCATGGAATTGGGTGTCAAGATAGCGACATACCTAGAGTGGCGACGATACCAGAGCGACTGCGATAAGCACCGCTGGTGTTATGCATTCACAACACTGATGCAGCTGGTTCTCTGCTAGTAAGAACAGATTATATGCAAAAGGGCACGTTAGTGCTGCATTAAATCCTGCTGAAGATTCTGTCTCTGGCTTCCCCCAACTCGGATGTCACAGTGCCATTGGCTCTCTCTCCTGCCGCATCTCACACCCGGACCTGTACCTACTCGTATGCGTACTCCTGCATGCAGAATTGGAAGGTGCGCTGGAATGTAGCTTGTCTAGGGACATGTGACCAAATTCGTCATCAGTCTGGCCTACCCATAACGAGGCTGTCTGACTAGATGCATGCGAGTAACGGGTGGATGGTGTCCCTCCAACAGGAATGACGTGGGAAGGCCGCGCGGGATCCCGACGAACCAGAAAAACAAGATGGTCACTTGTCAGATTTCCCCCTCAATGCATGAAGCCGGAGGAGGCACAAACACACACGGAAACCGGCCGCGGGGTGGGAGGCACGGAAGATGCGGATACCCACGGACACAACTACAGTATATGCAAGGGAGCTGCGACTCCTCCGCATTGCGCGGCAATAGAACACGGAAGGTGGCACGGCCAAGGCTGTCTGTCCTAGGTAGGAAGCCTGAGCGGCTGCATCAAAGGCAGGTAGTACGGAAATCCCGCCGTTGCCTGAACCATTCAGTTGCGTTGGGATGAAATTCCTACTCCAATATCCGTACCTTCTTCCCCTTTGCCAAGGTGTTGCAGCTTCCTCGAGGTTGGAGGAGGGGAGCTTTATCGGGCTTATCGGCGGCTTATCAGGGGCCTGGATGGCGGGGCATGAAGCCGGCTGCCATGTTTTAGCGCCATGTTTGGTGACCCATAACCCCACACCCCACACTGGAGAAGCGGGTCCATGGCGCATCCACGGCGACTTCTTCCCTGCACGGAAGCATGCACCAGGCCACTTCCACTAACACCTCACACCACGTCCGTCAAGAGTTCCTGCCCGCAGTCGACTACCTGTCACTGTCACGCCTGTGTATTCTACCACCTACGTAAGTTGAGGTAGGGACCACGCAGCTGCAGCTGCCCACCACCACTACCACTATTACTCGCTCACCGCACCTGAAGCTGCTGCACACCCAACCAACCGTTGGCCAAGGGTTGCCTCGCGGGTGAACTGTAACCGCATTTCTCTTTCATCCCGGTTATTTTACCCATGAGAATCCGAGGCACACGCGGAGAGAGCTTGGAGCGGGGTGCGACCTTGGCGAACCTCCCCCAAGCACCGAGTCGGGCAATGATTGGAGGAGCTTGGAGCTCCTGCTGCGACATCTGCGACACGCTTGACTGATTCTGCACTCCCGTCTGCCTTGGGGGGAACAAGTACAGTGGACGAAAGGGGGGGTCCGGGGAGGCAACAAGGATCCGGATGCGCGGAGGCACACCATATTGAAGATGGAGGTCAAAGAAAGTGACGAGGACGGGGATGAGGGACATGGCGAGACGCGCCGGGAACAACGTGACACCCCGTACAAGGCCGTTGTTTGTCCACTCTCGGGCGCAAAGTCAATCCCAACTCTAACCCTTTTCTCTCTCACCTTTCCCTTTCGTGTCCTCTTCTCTTCTTCTTCCTTTCCAAATTGAAAGCTTCTTGGCTGTTTAACCGCCCCGAAAGCAACGGGGACAGCAAACAGCACGCCACCAGCTTCGCGCCTTCTACCCCGTCGTCGATCAATCGACAGTGACGACGACAGATGAGAAAGCGGTGCCCGGTCGCCTCGTCGCCCCGGCCTCGTTAGCCCGGATGCTCGTAACCTCGCCACGATGGTGAAGCTCTCCGTCCTGCGGCCAGCGTTGGCCCATAACCTCTACTCAACTCGCGCTTCTGCGCGGTTCGTTTCTCGCTCGCGGCCTACCAGTCTAGGTAAGCTTAGCTTCCTGCCCGCGACACGAAGCAGCGAGCGAGCCAATTGCTCCGGAATCTTGCCGTAGTGCTGACCTGCTCTGGGCAAGACTTTGTTCCGGCTTCCCTCGCCGCTGAAGCCCAGCGCAACTGGCACTCTGGCCATGCGCGAGCTCGCCAGACGACAGCTCTCGTTCCGGCCGTCTCCAAGCCGCTGCAGCTTGTCCGCCATGCTTCCGTTGTTTCCGGGCCGGGCTCCGTGGCGAGCGCGACCTACTCCACGGTCGTGGAGCCGCCGACGGTACCCTACGGCAAGCTTGCCGTCGGAGTTCCCAAGGAGATCTACATGAACGAGCGCCGCGTCGCACTAACCCCGCAGAATGTCGCTTTGCTGCTCAAGAAGGGCTTCGCCAAGATCCTCGTAGAGAGAGACGCTGGGGTTGCCGCCGATTTCCCCAATGACGCCTACGAGAGTGCCGGCGCCACGCTTGTCGATACTCCCGAAGAAGTTTGGTCCAGTGCCGACGTCGTGCTCAAAGTCCGGGCGCCGATTCCCTCGGAGATAGAGCTTATGAAGGAGCACCAGACCATTATCTCGTTCCTGCAGCCCGCCCAGAACAAGCCACTCGTTGACAAGCTGGCCGCCCAGAAGGCGACCTCTTTCGCTATGGACCAAATCCCCCGTATCTCCCGTGCTCAAGTGTTCGATGCTCTCAGCTCGATGGCTAACATCGCTGGCTACAAGGCGGTTCTCGAAGCGTCCAACAACTTTGGTCGCTTCTTGACCGGCCAGGTCACGGCCGCCGGCAAGGTCCCTCCATGCAAAGTGCTTGTTATTGGCGCGGGCGTGGCTGGTCTCAGCGCGATTGCAACTGCCAGAAGACTTGGCGCAATAGTGCGAGGCTTTGACACACGCTCCGCAGCGCGCGAGCAGGTCCAGTCTCTCGGAGCAGAATTCGTCGAAGTCGATATCAAGGAGGACGGATCTGGCGCCGGCGGCTATGCCAAGGAAATGTCGAAAGAGTTCATTGAGGCCGAGATGAAGCTCTTCACCGAGCAAGCTCGCGAAGTCGACATCATCATCACCACTGCACTGATTCCCGGAAGGCCTGCACCCAAGCTCATCACCAAGGCCATGCTCGAGATCATGAAGCCCGGCTCCGTCGTCGTTGACCTGGCAGCCGAGGCCGGTGGCAACTGCGAGAAGACCAGGCCCGGCGAGCTACACGTCTACAAGGATGTCAAGATTATCGGTAAGCTTTTTTTTTTTTGGCGAACTTTTGTCTTTGATCACTAGACTCACTCTTTGCAGGCTACACCGATCTCCCCTCCAGACTCCCGACACAGTCCTCCACCCTGTACTCCAACAACATCACCAAGTTCCTGCTGTCCATGGCCCCCAAGGACAAGGAGTTCGGGGTTGACCTTGCTGACGAAGTCGTCCGAGGTGCCATTGTCACTTCCAAGGGAGATGTTCTTCCTCCAGCGCCCCGAAAGGCCCCGCCTCCAGCTCCAGCTCAAGCGGCTCCTGTGGCTAAGGAGGCCGAAGTGGTGGCCCTTACGCCCTTCCAGAAGACTTCTCGTGAAGTTGCTACCGTCACAGCTGGTATGGGAACCGCACTGGCTTTGGGAAAGATGACCGGACCCTTGTTCATGGGCAATGCCTTTACCTTTGCGCTCGCCTCCTTGATCGGATACAGGGTCGTCTGGGGAGTCGCGCCCGCTCTGCACTCGCCTCTCATGAGTGTCACGAACGCGATCTCAGGTAAGAAAACGGAGATCATCACCCTGAGTGAGCAACACTAATATGCGATATAGGTATGGTCGGAGTCGGCGGTCTCTTCATTCTCGGCGGAGGCTACGTGCCCGAGACTTTCCCTCAGGTTCTCGGAGCACTTTCCGTACTTCTTGCCTTTGTCAACGTCTCCGGAGGTTTTGTCATCACGAAGCGGATGCTCGACATGTTTAAGCGACCGACCGATCCGCCCGAATATCCTTGGCTTTATGCAGTTCCAGCAGCTTTGTTCGGTGGAGGATACATTGCTGCTGCCGCCACTGGTGCTGCAGGCCTAGTTCAAGCTGGCTATGCGGTGAGCTCCGTGCTCTGCATTAGCTCCATCTCCAGTTTGGCGTCGCAAGGAACAGCCCGCATGGGCAACATGCTTGGCATGCTCGGAGTCGGATCCGGTGTGTTGGCATCCCTTCTGGCCGTTGATTTCTCCCCCGAGGTCCTCACCCAGTTCGGTGGACTTGCCGCCCTCGGTAGCATTGCTGGTTTCCTCATCGGCAAGCGGATCACCCCCACGGACCTGCCGCAGACCGTCGCCGCTCTCCACTCCGTCGTCGGTCTAGCCGCTGTTCTGACCTCCATCGGAAGCGTCATGGCGCACATCGGAGGAGACATCTCAACCCTGCATCTCGTCACCGGCTACCTGGGCGTTCTTATTGGAGGCATCACATTTACCGGTTCAATCGTTGCGTTCCTGAAACTCGCAGGAAAGATGTCATCCAGACCGCTCGCCTTGCCGGGCAAACATCTACTGAACTCAGGTATGCTCACGGCGAACATCGCCACCATGGGCGCCTTTGTGACAATGGCGCCCGGGTCGCCCATGATAGCTGCCGCCGCTCTGTCGGCCAACACCATCCTCTCCTTCGCCAAGGGATTCACCACAACAGCAGCGATCGGTGGAGCAGACATGCCCGTCGTCATCACCGTGCTGAACGCCTACTCGGGATTCGCACTGGTGGCAGAGGGATTCATGTTGGATAATCCTCTCCTGACAACAGTCGGGGCGCTCATTGGCGTCTCCGGTTCGATCCTGTCGCACATCATGTGCGTGGCGATGAACCGCTCGCTGACCAACGTCCTTTTCGGAGGTATATCTGCCCCCACGCAGTCGGATTACAAGATAGAAGGCGCCGTGACGCAGACCAACGTGGAAGACACGGCAGAGGCACTTGTCAATGCCGAGAACGTCATTATCATCGTCGGCTATGGCATGGCGGTAGCCAAGGCGCAGTACGCCATCAGCGAAATCACGAGTATGCTCCGCGCCAAGGGTATCAACGTCCGCTTCGCTATCCATCCCGTCGCGGGTCGCATGCCCGGACAGTGCAACGTCCTTCTGGCGGAGGCCAGCGTGCCTTACGATATTGTGCTGGAGATGGATGAGATCAACGACGACTTTGGCGAAACCGACGTGACACTGGTTATTGGAGCCAACGACACCGTCAACCCCATTGCTCTGGAGCCTGGTAGCCCCATCGCTGGTATGCCAGTGCTGCAAGCATGGAAGAGCAAGCAGGTCATCGTGATGAAGAGAGGCATGGCCAGCGGATACGGTAAGTCTGATAAGTCACCAGAGATGGGGTACACGGCTCACACAATACAGCCGACGTGCCGAACCCGATGTTCTACATGCCCGGAACGCGCATGCTGTTTGGAGATGCCAAAGTTACTTGCGACGGTATGTCTTGTTCTTCCGTGTCGTGCCGGGCACATGCTGACCTATTTCACTAGCAATCAAAGCAGCCGTCGAGACCCGCGGATAGAGTCTTAGACAGATCTCATTTACGCACGTTGACCCTCGGTGGCATTGCTGAATCGGGGAGCATCTTTTTTAGAGGCATTGCATCTACGAGGAGCTCTCTTGCACTTCTCTTCAAGTCGTTTGTTCGTGGTTTGAGTCGTCGATATGATGTAAATATCTGAAACGTTGGATGGTGTGGTTCTCGTTTTTCGCAATATCCGTATCGAGGCAATATATATCGAAACTCTCGTCATAGAAGTTGCTTTCCTACATTTCTCTCGGGTTCCTGTTTACAGGAGCTGGCCGAGCCGATGGGAAAGAGAGCTTTTGCCAACATCAGAGTTTTGATGCGTGGTACGGAGTACCTAGCTGACAATGGCTTCACAACGACCTCGCACCAGCCGCACGCACCAATGCCAAGCAAAGCTTACCAAAATCTTGCCAAATCTTGGCATATTTTGGTTCCTGCGACCAACCCGGAGCTCAATCCGGTTTCCTTGGCATTCGTTTACTCATCGCGAAGTCGAGAGCTCCCATCGTGCCATGTTCCTGACTCAAGCCCTCCTTACCGCGGTTTCTTGGTTTTCAGCTCGATCCAATACTAAGGATCATCTGGGATCATCTGTAATGACTTTGATGACGACGATTCTAGTCGAAAAGTCTCTCATACAACAATGGTGTGTTTACTCTGGGTAGTCCCTCCGGGAGACCCCCGCCCAGGACCCCTGTCACCAACTAACAAGCAGATCAGCCAATCAGATGCGTCGGTTTAGCCACGAGGTCGCCTTCAACGGCTACGGTGAACTCTCTCCAGAACAACATCTCGCGACTCCCACGCCGTCCTGTCTCTTGTCACTTTATCGACTGGCCCCACGACCCGATGAAAAACAACAGCATTGGCGAATCACGAAGCCCAAAGAGACGATCAGAAGCTTTAAAGGCAACCTTCGGTCCTCGACCTTGCAGCGCCAAGGCTGCCTCGCAGGACGCCACACGACACCGTTCATCTCTCCTGCCTTCGACTACCCCACGCTTCCAGGCTTCATCCCCAATTCGAAGACCGACGACGCCGGATTCCTCTTGCTGTCCCTGGCCGTCATCTCCGCCCGCCGCGCTGGACGAGAGGCTTGGCACACCGAGACCGAGTTGCCGACCTCCTCACCTGGCCGCAACACGTGCCCATTCTGCTCAAGATGAACCGTGAAGTTGCATTCTGCCTGCAGCCGACCCAGGACCCCGTCGCTCCTTCGCCGGTCGTGATGTCGGCCTACCCGTTCCCCCTCGTGGCCAATCGAACGATGACGCTGGAGCCCGGGCGACGGAATCCTACCCAAAGGCGTTGGTCCAAGACTCCGAAAGTTCCTCGCAGCTAGGATTAGCAGCGCGGAAGCTCAGCTTCTGCCTCTCATCCCGGCTCCTTGGGCTTCTGCGGTGCCTGGTCTGCGAATGCGAGGATCCGCGAACCAACAGAAGTATGCTGTCATGCATCACAGAACACGGCCTTGGGACGGGGCCTGGCCGCGGGGGTCATCCCTCCCAGAACCCGAGTGACATTGGATGGCTTTTTTTTTTCTTCCCGCTGTGAGGAGGGGGGTATATAAGCTCACGAGCTGCAGGAAGCTTTCCCACGAGCTTGGAGCTTCTTCTCGCTCACGCTCTTACCGTCCCCTTGTCCCGGCTCCATTGACAGACAATTTCCTCCGTCGGACCAAACATGATGGCAAAGCTCAGTCCCCTCGCCGTCCTGGCGGCCTCGCTGTCCCTCGTTTCGGCGCAGACCTACCAGCGCCTGGGAACCTGCCCCGACCTCGGCTGCGTCCTGCCCCCGGACCAGTCCGACTTCCTCCCGGGCCAGCGCTTCGATCTCCGTGTTGAGGTCCACGCGCCCGTCAACGGCTCCGAGGCCTTCAACGACGGCGTCCCCGACGAGGCCTTCACCGTCAGCATCGCCAAGGAGGGTGCCGCGGCCAAGAGCCTGACCGAGTTCTTCAGCATCGACGAACCTGAGCTTGAGAAGTGGTCCTTCGGGTGGTACGAGGACCTCTACGCCGAGGACGCGAAGCAGAAGAGCGTCGTCAACGTGGCTTCCAAGATCTGGCGCCACATCACCCTGTACGAGCCCGGAAACTACGAGGTCACCCTCAAGTACTACGACGGCAAGACCACCACCGCCAACTGGGTCGTGCGACCTCTGGCGGCGGAGAAGAAGGCCAAGAACGTCATCTTCTTCATTGGCGACGGCATGACCACCAACATGGTACTTACCCACCAGAGGCACCGCAGGAAGACGATTGGCTAACGATGGTCTCACAGGTTACTGCCGCCCGTCTCCTCGGCCACAAGAGCATCAACGGAAAGTACCAGACCAGCCTGGCTCTGGACAAGTTCCCCGTCATCGGCCACCAGATGACGCACTCCATTGACAGCTACATCACCGACTCTGCCAACTCCGCCTCTGCCCTGTACTCTGGCCACAAGAGCACCGTCAACGCCATGGGGTAGGTATCAGTCGCACGCGCACGAGTCGGTGAACCTTTTGCTAACGAGACGGTGTTAGTGTTTACGCCGAC
The DNA here is from genome assembly GCA_014235935.1 of Colletotrichum musicola. Taxonomy (NCBI): domain Eukaryota; kingdom Fungi; phylum Ascomycota; class Sordariomycetes; order Glomerellales; family Glomerellaceae; genus Colletotrichum; species Colletotrichum musicola. The sequence goes on along the minus strand of WIGM01000006.1, from coordinate 132,037 downwards.
TCCTCCCCTGATGCTTTCGACGACCCCAAGGTTGAGACCATCGTCGAGCTGCTCACCCGTATCTGGGGCAGCGCCTGGGGTGCCGTCTCCACTGCCTTCATCGCCGATGCTACTCCCATCGCCCTGACCGCCCACACCCGCTCTCGCGGCCTGTACGGACCCCTCATCGACCAGGCCCTGAACGGTCTCACCAACTACACTTGGACCAAGATGAACGGCCCCGACGTCTACCTCGGTGGCGGTGCCGAGCAGTTCTACGCTGGCAAGGGCTCCTTCGAGGGCAAGGACTACTACGAGGAGTTCGCCAAGAAGGGCTACACCGTCGCCATGAACAAGACCTCCCTCGAGGCTGCCGATGCCAACGAGAAGACTCTCGGCATCTTCACCCAGGGCAACCTCCCCGTCTGGCTCGACCGCAACGTTCTGACCGAGAACCTGGCCAAGCTCACCAACGACCCCACCGGCAACAAGAGCGCCGCTCTTGACGTCCCCGGCCTCAAGGAGATGACCCTCAAGGCTGTCGAGATTCTCCACAACCGCGGTGGTGACGAGGGTTTCTTCCTCATGTCTGAGGCCGCCTCCATCGACAAGCAGATGCACTCCCTCGACTACGACCGTGCCCTTGGTGACCTTCTCGAGCTGGATGACACCGTCAAGGCCACCATCGAGAAGCTTGAGGAGCTCGGTATCCTCGAGGAGACCCTCGTCGTTGTCTCTTCCGACCACGGCCACGGCTTCGAGTAAGTCATCCAATCCCCCTTACCCAACGTTCCCACCACTGACATTATCCAGCGTCTTCGGAAGCGCCGACACCAAGTACCTCGCCGAGCAGGAGGACGACCGCACCAAGCGCAAGGCCGTCGGCACCTACGCCCAGTCCGGCCTCTCCCAGTACACCGTCGAGCAGCCCGGCGTTAGCTACAACACGGGCCCCAACTTCCCCCTGAACTGGAACCCCCGCTACGCCATCGCCGCCGGCTTCGGCGCCAACCCGGACCACCGCGAGAACTACGCGCTCCACGAGTCGGCCCGCACCCCGGCCGTCGTCGCCACCAACACCTCGGACTACTACGTCAACCCCAAGGACGCCCCCGACGGCTTCGTCGTCAACGGCACCATCCCCACCAACGAGGCCCAGGGCGTCCACTCCCTCACCGACGTCGCCGTCTGGGCCCGCGGCCCCTGCCAGGAGACCTTTGGCGGCACCTACAACAACATTGACATCTTTTACAAGATGGCCAACTGCCTGGGTCTCGCCCAGCCCCGCAACGGTACCGCCCCCGGCTGTGGCGGTGCTCGTCGCAGGAGAGCTCTCGTCGTCTAGAGCGGCTTAGTTGTTTGGGAGTTGTAGAAGCATAGCGAGCATTGGTGTGGCGTTGAGGTTGAAGTTGTCGGGCGATGTGCGCCAAATTTAAATCATTTTCTAGTAGAATACTCGCTAGATTTTTAAGTATAAATCATAATGTACCTATATGATGAAGCCGAAGACCCCTATTGTGAAGGTTCAAGGACAGATTGCATGCTGCTTGCAACAACACTCAGAAGGCAACTGTCGAAGGGTACGGACCAACCGTATTGCCGTGTGTACTTTGCAGATCAAACTGAGATGCGAGATGAGGTGAGCATGTGTTTCTGCATGGGTCGGATGTGTTTAGGGGTGCAGGTGGTGTCTACGGCCTTGGACCCTTCTCGGCCGAGGATGTTGCACGAGGGGCGGGACTGGAACAGTCATAAAACGCAGGCAAACTCGCTAGTACCTAGCAGCTCCAATTTCGCCAATCCTTTTGCTATTTGTTGTAACTTGGGAAGTTGTCGGGGGACTCTGCCAGGAGTCATCGCCGTCGCTCTAGGTCTACCGGGTCCTCATACGGAATTCCCCTTTCACCAGACATCATCTTTGACCCCGATTGCACAAGGAGAGAGATCTTTACAACGAAACATTGAAACAGACCTCAAATGGCAATTCCATGTGATTCGTCCGGGCCGAAAATAGAGTCTGGGTTCAGGGGCCTGACGATTCGAACCCCTTTCAGACTGGGCATCATCCTTGATTTTCAGGGGGGGGGGGGGGGCACCCGGGCAGAGCCGTCGGTGTGAGAGATCCGCTCAGTAAGTATGCTGCTCTATCTGCTGGTTTCTTCAACCGAGATCTTGTAGATCTTTCGACGTTTCAGTCCCTCAGAATTAATCATCATGGCTTCGCCGGAGGCTGGGCTAGCAGGTGAGCTGCGTCTGCCACAGAAGACACGGGGCGACAGAAGTCTGCATGAGATGTAGCAGTTAAGTTTTTTTCACAGCCAAAGCGGTATTGTGAAATTTGAGATGCTCAGGAGTGTAGTTCAAGCGGCCTTCATATCCTAACGCACTTATACCGTATCTACAATGTGCTATGCTTTATAGTGTAATGCAGATCCACCAAAACCAAAGGGCCTTCCGAGAGAAATTTCCAACAGACTTTGTTTCCCTCGCGGCTACGAGGCGATCAAAAAAAAGTCCGATTCCCCGGAGCGACGCATATTTGCCGCACCACGGGCCATCATCGTGGGCTGATCAACACGCAATGTGCCCACTTTCATGGCCAGTTCGCACGACCCCTTGCTCTGGTGCCATTGTCCGGCCAGATCCCAGCATAATATCGACAAGAAACCTTAAAGATTGAAAAGACGCACGATTCCCTCTGGCCGGGGGAGGGAAGGGATGTTAATTAATTGCCGACGATACGGGATGAACTGACATGACCAAGTTACTTTGCAGGGTTACAATGCCTGGCCCCCCGCAGCCCTCGGGCAGGGAGGGAGAACCGTACGTGCAGCTGTCAAACGATGTAGGTATGTCGTGCAGTCGTTTCGTTTACTTCTGCCCGTTCTCGTCTAATAGGAGAGAGAGCCTTGGACCAGGACGGGACGGACGCTCCCCGCAATAGTAATCTCCCCGGGGGTCGATCTCCCGTCTCCCGCTCTCAGCGGCCGCCCTCTTTCGACTTCCATAGTGGGTTTGCCTGCTCCTGCCTACTTCGGTACCTAGGTAGGCACCAGGCAGGTACCTAGGCACCTGCCTCGAGGGCAGGCAAACCACCTACCCACCACCCCCGAGCCGCTCCTGCCTAATAGGTGCTCTTTGTCGCCATTACTCTCAACCGCGCTATCGGATCTTCCTCGTGTCCAACTGGCTCAGTTGGTCATGCTCTAACGGGCATGACCCAAGTGTTGGTTGTCATAGAGAGGGCCCCAGGTTCGGAGCGTGGCTTTTGCATTTTTGCTCTGTTTTTTTTTCTTTTCATTTTTCAATGTCTGCTCTGCCTCTTCCTCTGTCTGCTTCTCCTGGGCTTCTTTTCTCTTTGTTTGCTTCGGAAGAAAGCTGACGTTCCAATTTCATCTCAAAGGTCTTGTCGTCGACGAGACCTCCGCGATATCCAGATGCGGCCCACGTGAAGAGAGTACGATGGGGAGAAGTCGGAGGGTTTGACAAATGTTAATGTTTGTGTAACAAAGTCCTGGTCCTCCAGCCGGTGCCCTGTCTATATCTCCATAGCCTGTATCCTAGTCTAATCCCAGAGAAACAAAAGCTCCATGCTCCTCCCCCGATCACCTCTCGAAGAGCACCTCCATGATCCCCATGGCCTCCTCGTCGTCGAGGGCGCCCTCCTCGCACCGCCCCTTGAAGCAGCTGGAGTGCGCCCACACGCCCGGCAGCCTGTCCGTGACCTCGGCGACGTTGCTACTCCTCACGCCGCCTCCCACGATAACCTCCAGGCCGGCGGGCGCAGCCGCGGCGACGATCGTCTCCAACACGGCGCGGTTGCCCGCCGCGTCCCCCGGCCCGCCCGAGGTCAGCACCCCGGCGAACCCGCACCCCACTAGGTCCCTCACGCCCCGCTCGACGGCTTCCCTGCTCCCGTTGCGGACGACCTCGTCGAATGCCCGGTGGAACGAGCACGCCAGCCCGCCCGCCGCCTCGACGAGCCTCCTGCTCCGCCCCACGTCGACCACCGGCGGCCGCTCTCCCTCGGCGCTGCTGTCTTCTTTGAGAAGACCAAAGACGAAGCCGTCGCCGCGGTCTTTCCTCAGCACCTTGCCGAACGCCTCGACGTCCCTCAGCATGACCTTGAACTCGTCGTCGGTGTAGAAGAAGTCCGGCGCGTCGTCGGGCTTCCCGCGGGGGCGGATCATGATGCGCACGGGCAGGGAGAGCCACTTCGTGATCCCCGCTAGGTCGGCCTGCGCCGGGGTGGTCCCGCCGACGGCGTAGCTTCCCTCGGCGTTGAGCTCGATGCGCGCTGCGCCGAGGGCCTGGGCGTGCAGCGCGGAGGAGGGGGAGAAGACCGGTATTTCGAGGTTGATTGGCATCGTTGCTGCGGTTGTATTTTCTGAGCGATGTGTTGAAAAATGTTTGTGAGATTGTCGGATTTGCTTGCGGAAGAGAAGATGCTGGTTGTTGATCCCCAAAAGAGCAGCTGGGAAATAGTGAGGGGCGAAGCGGAAAAAATAGAAAGGGTGACCTTGCTTCCTTCCCTAATAAGGTACGGTTGTTTCGGGAGACTTATATAGATGCGCATCACCCGCTGTCAAACTCAACGTTGCGTCTCAAACCTGCATTTTATCCTGCAGGTCCCGTCGCTCCCGCCTCACCTGCACTTACCCGTTCCTTGCTTTCCGCTCGGACAGCAAGTTCCCCTGATATCAGATCATGCCATCCATTCCCTTGTCGCGTCCGAGTACCCCACCGGCGACAAGGAGACGTTTAAAGTCGTTCGAGTTTCCTCGGCAAATATTAGTCATCATGCATATGTTATTTAACTTGAGACGTGGGATTGGGAACTCATCGTCAGAATACCAATGAACACCTGTCGCTGGGGATGTTTTTTTCTTTCTTCTAGTCTGTCATCTCACAGGGGACTTGATAAAAATCTATAGCCTAATGCTGCTCAATTCTGTTTCCTATGAAAAAGAGACCTATGAAAAGAGACCTAGAGAGGTAAACCCCAATAGTGTCATATAGACGAGAGCGAGCCGAAGGCGTCGCCGGAGTGCATTCCGTACCCCCAGGAAACCCAAAGTGGGTATCCTGTAACTCCTTGTCAAGATGCCGTCCTCGTTAGCAAAAAGGCCAAACCTCCAAGACCGAAGGTCCTTTCCGAACCGATGCCGAACCGACGTTTTCACACTCCGTACGTTCCAGAGTAAATGATGCTGATGAGTGGTGATCCTTGATAATGATGCTGGTGCTGTTTTTGTCGGGTTTTTTTTTTGTTCTGCAATGTGCTGATGAGTGAAGATGCCTGATGCGTAATGATGCTGGTTTTTTTGGTCTTTTTTTTTCGTCCTACAAAGTGCCAATGAGAGGGGATGCTCGATGACGATGCTGTCTTTTCTTTCCGTCCTGCAGTGCTCGCAATGAGTGATGAACCTTGCCGAAAAGTGACGTCAAAGGGGGTATTCGCGACATGTAATTCCTCGAAACTGAGACAAGAAGTGCTGAGAAAAGCGGTCAGTGAGGTGCATTGCCCTGGGTCTTGGGCTGGCCGAAGACGTCAGTGAACTCCTCCTGAAGCTTGGTAGCCCGGCCTCTCTCCATAGCGGTCGCAGACTGCTCGTTCTTAACAGCGGCCGGAGCACGGTGGTGCATGTTGCAGTCGGGGATAGGTCCGTTGTACGGACCGGCGGACGGGCTGGCCATCTGGTTGGTACTCTGACTAACATATTGGTTGCTGTACGGGCTAACGTACGAGCTGGCAACCTGGTTGGTACTCTGACCAACATATTGGTTGGCGTATGGGCTGCCGTACTGGTGCTGACCAGAGTACTGGCCGTAGCTCTGACCATAAGTCTGTCCGTAGTTCTGTCCGTAACCCTGACTGTAGGCCTGGCCGGCGTACTGTCCGGCTTGCTGGTCGGCATAATGAGTGCCCTGGCCAGCATACTGACTCTTCAAGCCACCATAGTGACTGCCCTGGCCTTGATATTGGCGTCTCTGGCCACCATAGCAAGTGTTGGATGAAGTGGTGTTCTGATCAGCATACTGAGTCGTGTAAGAACTGTTGTCCTGACCACCGAGGTGCTGGGTGTTGCGGAGCGGCGCGAGCTCCACGCTCTCAGACTCAGATGTCTGATAGCTCTGGGCGGTGGTGTGAGCGGCGGAGTTGTTCTGATCGTAGTAGTGCGCACGATCCTGCGAAGGCGCCTTCTGAGTCTCGACGACGCCGTACGCGTTGCCATCGTAACGTCCATAGGCTTCGGTATGACCCCGGGACTGATTCTCCAGAGAGTATCCGCAGGTAGCGACGTTGTTTCCCCCATGGATACGGTAGTCATGGGTGTGCTGGCCAGCCGCTTGGTGAGTTGCAGGTCCTCCAGTGAGTTGCTGGGGGGAATCGAAGTGAGTCTGACGGCTGGAAGGCTCGGGCACGCCATGATTCTGGGCTGCGGGACGAGACACGCTGTAAGTGCCGGAGTTGACGGGGCTGGCGGGCACGTTGTATCCGTCTCCTACAAGGCTGCCAGGGGAACCAGGTGAATAATGACTCCACATTTGCCGGAGCTGGCTCTCGCTCATCTGGTCATAGACCTCCTGGTATTGCTGAGTCGACTCATCGTAAACAAGTTTGGGGATGTAGTGTTCGCGAATTCTGCGCAGATGATCATCATGGTTTCCAGCGAGCTGAGCAGGAACAGAGCCATTCGCGGTGAGCGCTCGACCATGCGCGCGGGAAGTGTCATAAGGGCTCGAACGGTAATTGTACCTGTGTGCAGAGGGTCCCTTGGGTCCCCATGCAGAAGTTGAAGGCTCCAACGTGACCGGAGCTTGGCCGAGCGGGCCGCTGGGAACGGAGGGGGTAGGCAGATCCACAGCCATATGAGCCACGGGGTTCTGGTAGTGGCCGCCTGTGATATTGGCCGGCTCCTCTGAGTGCTCAAGCTGCTCCGACTGCTCCGACTGCTCCAAGTGCTCCAAGTGCTCCGTGTGCTCGATGTGCTCCGCGTGCTCAAGGTGTTCTGCATGCTCGAGGTGCGCCAAGTGCTCCAAGTGCTCAAGGTGCTCGGAGTCGGCGTCCTGAGTGGTTTCACCCGTGTGATCTCCGACGTCATCCTGGGCACCGTTGCTGTCATCTGAGACGGTTGCGTTCTCGTGGATATTCTCATCCTTTGGCTCACTCGCATCGTCCGGATCCTGTTTGGCACCCTCGCGCGCCTTCTTGTGCTTTAGGACGTGGAAAATGGCGTTGGGAGAAGGACGCTTTTTGATATTCTGAAAGTAATGCTCAACTGATTTGGCGTCAGTAAATGCGCATACGTGAAAGCCGATCAACTTACAGAGACTGAGCGTGGTATACTGGCGTCTGGCGGCACCTCCCATCAGCGACTGCATCTGCTTTGCCAAGTCGCTCCAGCGCTTGTATTTCTCCTTGAAAACGATTCCTGCTCGCTTCTCCGACTGAGGTACGATGACACACCAATAGGTGTGCTCCTCCTCTTTGGACCAGATCTTTCCACCCATCTTAACGTTGAGGATTTTGCCGTGGGTGTGATGCTCTGGGGTTTGATGGAGTTTGCTTCAAAGATGCCTGTGAAAAATGAGTCTTGCGTACTTAAGAAGCAGGGGAAAAAATACCGGTGATTGAGTGATGGGATAGCTCTTCAATGCCACTGAATCAGAGATGTCAATATGATGACCAACGGTGCTGGTCAGCCTGACTGAATGACTGCAGTGGGAGGGGAAAGTTTGCAGAGCTGAAGAAAAATCTGCTGAGAATGATGAAGGAAGGGAAGAAAGGTCACGATCTGCGGAGCCGTGGGATGTAGGGAGGAGGTTCAGTTGATTGAGAGCAGCCAGGCCCTTGTTGACTGAACGACACCGAGTAGCTATTAGTGATTAACACGTATGAAATTAAGAGCGGATACCCAGGCTGTCTTCTGAAGCTTAGTGCATCTCATCGGGTCGTGAAATTCTTGATCGGAAGGACAGGGAGGTCGAGATTATATATCCTGAGAGGTAGTAAGCCGATGAATAGCAGGTGAGCCTTTCCAGCAGGCACAATCGGATCAGTGAATCAGCTGTCGCAGGACAGGAGGTGAATGAGGCAGAAGAAGCCTAGGCAATCATCAACACACTCGTTCTGGTCCAGAATGAGATTAGGGCGGTGTGATAATAGGGGCAGTTAAGATAGGATGAGTGAACTGAGTGCATCACTCAGTGATGGAAAGGAGAGATATTTGTCTTGTGTGATGAAGATGAAAGTTTGGAGAAGGATGAAGGAGGTGAGTCTGAAGAAAGAATAACGAGGCGAGTCTGAAGAAAGGCAGAGAGGAGGTGAGTCTTGAAAAAATTGGGTTGTGTCTAGGCTCAAAAATCCAAAAGAAGAAGGGAGGTAGGTAGAGATGGCAGCCTGGCTTGAGAAGGGAAGGCACAAAGTGAGGTGAATGTGTGAGTTGTATGGGCCCTAGAAGGAGTAGTTATGACTGCAACGGGAAGGTGCGAGGGAGGGTATGAAGAGTGGTTGAATTTGAGGTGCTCTAGCAGGAGGGAGGCATAAAGGGTGGCTAATTTCTGATTTGCAAGGGCCCCAGACAGAGGGAGGGAGATGTGAAGGGTTCCCAGGTAGTTGAAAATTGGCTTTAGAGGGCCCTAAGAGTATTATTGAATGTGGGAGGAAGGTGCGAAGGGCGGTCAATGTTTGAGCTGTAAAAATTCTAGAAGTGAGAGAAAAATAAGGGTTGACTGCAAGAGGAAGGCGCAAAGGTGGTAAGATTCACACAAAGGTCAGAGCTGGTCAGAGTGCAATAGTGCAGATACTACATGGGCACAAAAGCAACTTCATATTAGCCGTCAAAGGGGATTTAAACTTAGGGATCTCTCTGTTGATCTGTTGGAAGTTGGAAGCAGAGCCTTGATATCAGAAAGACAAGATCAAATTACTATTACTCGAATGGGCTCTTTGGGTCCGCAGCCTGGTAGCCCCTGGCCGTAAGTGCTGCAGCCACGCGCCATTCCACCCTCGAGAACTGGGCCTTGTTAGTTCTATCCCGTATTCGGAGCTGGGACAAGTTCTACTGACAATGCTCTTCTTCTCCGGGGGGATGACGCCCTCCCTGATCCAGAAGCCCCAGCCGCCCATCATGTTCGCTAGCATCATGTCTGTCGTTAGACGATCGCCGACCACGGCAACCTGGGAGGGATGAGAGACGCCCGTCTCCGGATGGCTGCGGAAGTATTCCATGATCTCGGACCCGCAGCCCGGCTTCTTCGTCTTGTGAGGCAGCACAGTCACACCGGTGGCTTCCTCGAGCTCCTTGGCCAGCTTGAGCGAGGCATCGTAGGATGTGGCTCCAGCAGTGTTGGACACGATGACCAGGCGGCGGCCTGGATACGCGGCCTTTAGCTGCTCAAATCGCTCCTTTTTTCTGAGTTAGTCGCTGATTATGCACTTGTTTACGAAACATGTTGTTTACTTTGTATGGCTTGTGGACCTCGTTTGTGTGGGGAACGGCGAAGCAGTCGTCTTTGTCGAGGACAACGGCCCTGATGTCGCATTTCCGGTTCTGACCTTCAAAAGCTTTTTCGAACGGTACAGGCAAGTCATTGAAAGTGGCGACAGTGTGATGCGGAAGACATAGCGCTGGCCTAAACAGCAGCTTGAATATATTCAACGAGCCGGAAAGATTGAGGTTCATCATGTTGGATTGACTTGTAGTCCCTAGGTCTGTCGAGGTCGGAAGGGTGTGACACGTCTGTCTGTCTGCACTAATAATAGGCAGCTAACGTACCTGCCTACCTGAAGAGGTCGAGTTTTCGATATGGGGGAGCTTGGGCCACCAGGCGGCAGCTACCCCGGTCGCAACTTGCATGATAAGATAAGACGGACGATGACATTGGCATCACCCAGGTACCTACCTATTTCATGTCAGTCACTATTGTGATTGATCAGAGAAAGCAGTATCTGGTTCGAGTAAAAACTGAACCGTACTAGTTTTAGGAAAACGGGTGTCTTTTTGGACGTTGGAGGTGGGGAAATGTTCGAATTCGAGTTAATGAAGATGCCCAACAGGGCCTAGAGTCAGGGTCGAGGTCGGTACGTACCGACTTGTGTTGTCACTGACGACCACAACTCAATTGAGTGAGTACTGGGACCCACTTCCTCTTTCTCGACCTCACTTTTCGCGTGCAGCAGCGCGTCTGAAGAAACCTCCGTTTCACGACAACCCGATGTTCCCCAACAACCATTGGCCACTTGACGACTCACCCGGCGGAGCCTCAATCAAGAAACATTAATCTACAGCCAAAATCCATCACAATGGTCCGGAAAACAGCACAAGAGCAAGACACTGGCCGCTCGTCTTCTCGCCGGAAACGCACTCGTCAAGAGGCAGCAGACGACGTTGATGAGGAACCAGTGAACGGAACCCCCTCCAAGAGGAGACGCGAGACTTCGAAAACCGCAGACGAAGACCCTTACGAAGTCCCATCAGACAACGATCGAGACGAGGACGAAGCGCCCGAGGAGCCAGAGTTCGAGACGTACACCCCGACAAAGCGACGTGGTCGCATGCCCAAGCCCGCAACTCCACTCGCCCACGGCGCCGTCACGCCCTCGAAGCTGCGTCAGGTGAACGCACTATCGACGCCAGTAAGAAATACAGGGGCGAATGGTTTCACCCCGAGGAGAAGACAGGCTGCGGACCGCTCTGCGCGGCGGAAGAGCGCAAGGGCCCTGATCGAGCGTGTGGTCGCCGATGAAGACAGCGAAGACGAGGAGGAAGGCTTGGTGCGTGAGATCTACGAGTCCAGCGAGGAAGAGGAGGAAGAAGAAGACGCGGAAGAACGGGAAGAAGCAGCGGAGGCAGTAGCGGAAGCACCGGAACCCGACACACCATCCGCAACTCCATCTCGCCGACGAGGCCGTCCGCGAAAGCAGCAGGCGCCGCCCAAATCCCCGACTCCGCCTCGCGACCTTGCCCCTTACGAGGTCTACTTCGAACACAACAAGCCCGGCCGCGCCAAAACATCTCACAACACACTGGCATCACTAGACCTACTGACACACGACGAGTACTTCGAGATCCTCCGCGCCCGAGAGGAGCCGCATGCCGAAGATGTCGCGTATTTGCAGTCGCTTCATGAGGCGTCATTCGAGCAGTGGCGCTTCGAGCTTGCGCAGGGCTTTGGGCTGTGTCTGTTCGGCCAAGGTTCCAAGCGCGGCCTTGCGGAAAAGCTGGCGGAGAACTTGTATGCCGCGGAGCCAAAGGCGCCTATTGTGATGGTGAATGGCTACGTCCGCACCATCACGCCCCGCGAGGTCTTTAATACAGTCGCCGCGGCCGTGAGTCCGAGTCTGAAGCTACCAGCACAACCGGCGGGAATGTTACAGACGATGTTCTCGGCGTTGACATCCCATTCGAAGCCAGTGACGGTGATCATGAACTCGATTGACGCAGCACCGATGCGGAAACCCGCGATGCAACAGCTTCTCTCCCAGCTTGCGGCACACCCACGAATCCACTTCATCGCGACGGCGGACACGCCGTCATTCCCTCTTCTCTGGGACGCCGCACAGCGCACCTCGTTCAACTTTCTCTTCCACGACTGTACCACTCTGAGGTCACTGGACGTCGAGATCGACCCCGTTGACGACGTGCACGAACTATTGGGCCGCAAGGCCCGTCGCGTCAACGGCAAGGAGGGTGTCTTCTTCGTACTGCGGTCTCTGCCCGAAAACGCCAAGAAGCTTTTCGAATTGCTCACCACCGAGGTTCTCGTCGCCATGGACGATCCACAGCAGCAGACTTACGGCGGGGAGAACCCGGGCGTGGAGTACCGGATGGTATACAATATGGCCGTGGAGCAGTTCATCAGCAGTTCGGAGGTGGCTTTCCGGACGTTGCTGAAGGAGTATGTCACCCCACGCCTCGCCATAAACTTGCACTGTGTCAGGCTAACAAATTTCAGATTCCACGACCATCAGATCATCACCAGCAGAAAAGATGCTTTCGGAACCGAGTTGCTGAGCCTGCCATTCAGGCGGGAGGAGCTCGAGTCCATCCTCGAGGATTTGATGGCGTGATATTGATCGCGTACTCTTAGAAGCGAAACAATGCATGGATTATTCGCAAGCATGTATAACGATGATTTTCGAGCACCATTTAAATGTGACAAGGCATGCATCGCCGGGGGAGAGGAATCTCTGTCAAACCACGACGGACTTGTACATGACGCGTAAGTATAGTATATCTCCCTTCCGGGGAGGATGAGCAAGAGTATGGGATGGGCTCAATGATCTGTTGTTGCTTCGGCGGTTCAACTCCGATCCCTTAGGGAGGGAGGAAATGCTACTGGTTGAAGAATTGCCACATAGGGCCGCTATTGGAGGGCTCGAGGTAACACAGCATCCCTTGAATGGACTTGTCAGAATCCCGGTACGTGTTCCGTAACTGAAATCTACCAAGGCGTCTTGGAACCGGCTCCTGACTAAGGGAAATCTCTCTGCCAAAACCTTCGGTGCAGCCACACGCACGTACGTTTGGTATGCTCACTCACGAGCGTACTGGTGATCTGTTTTCATCAACGTGTCTCTGTGTCTCCGCCCTTCAGAATAGCGGTAAAGAAAACCATGCGTTCGGCCCACGACAACGGTCAATCTCATTCGCAAACGGGACGTATGCAATGCCGACGGAGAATACCAGTCTTGTGTAGGCGTCTGATAGGTACGAGGATGCCAGGTTCATCGCATTAAGCAGGTGGCACGAGCGACGTCTCAACAGCGGGACGGAGGTCCTGCAACGAGTGGCTGTGGCAGCTGTGGAGATGGGCACCGGTGGCAGCTGACGGCCGCGCGGCACCTGAGTGGATGGTTTCCCATCAGCCCCGGGTCTCGGTCCTGAGTCCTGAGGCTAAATGCGCCGGCGGGTGGGTGTGGCGCTGACGCCGTGTCCGACCATCTCTCTCTTTTTTTTTTTCAGGGAGGAAGGAGGTTAAAGAATTTCGGTCTTGGGACGGCTTGCGCTGCCACTTCTTTTGTAGGGTTCCCTTGTGAGGGGTTCGGTGGGTGCTGCGCCGCAGACGCGCCTGCCTTCGCTCCTGAACAGGCAGCCTCGCCCTATCGTGCAGGGTGAATTGTGCGTTGTTACTTGTGGTGGCCCAGTGGCCAAGACATGGGTGCAGATTCCAGGCCTGGACCCAACCATATTGAAGGAAGGTACGGGGTAATAAGTACCACGCCCAGAAAAGCGATCCGAACGGCCAGACGCCAAAACAAACCCGTGGGCGGCATATATTGCCCTTTTCTGCCTTGTGGCGGCATCACCCCATCCCTACCCTGATCCCCCTCACTCAACACCATTGTCCTTCGTTTTTCCCCTTCTCTTTTTTGTGTTGCGAACCTCTACTCTGGTGTGCTGTGTTCCATCCCTAAACCCCCACCTACCCAGTTTGCGGGAGCGAGTCCACTTCTTCTCCAGAACGAAGTGATAGCTCCTCCCACGTTCTTATCCGCACCCACTTCCTCCTCTCCGCACTGCACTTCGACAGCAGCATCAAGATGTCGATGCCAGGCGCCTTCTCCCCGGAGCTGCCACCCTCCAAGCCGGACCCGAAAGACGGCAAATCCTCTTCCGCCGATCCTTCAGCGCTTCGCCTCGACCAGCCCAACGACGCCTTCTCTCTCCACACGAACGACCCCTACTTTGACGAAGCAGGGGCCGCCTCCTCGTCGTCAATCGCCGCTCTCGACCTTCCTCCTTCCTACTCGGACGAGCCGACATCCTCCGCCGCCGACATCAACTCGTCCCTCCTCGCAGACGAAGCCGGCTCCTCGCCGCTCCTCTTCCGCAAAGACGCCTCGACCGGCGCCGAGATTCACATCTCCCGCCGCCTCGACACCGACCCGGCCTACCTCGAATCACACATTACCTCCCTCGCCCAGGCGCCCCCGCGACTGTACGCACGCATCGAAGGCACCCACACGGAGCATGTACGCAGGCGCGATGATAAGACGGAGAGCAAGACCGTTCATGACTTTGATCTGCGCATCGACATGACCCCCTTCCTCTACCGCAATATCGGAGCCCGCCAGTCCTGGCGCGAGGTGCGTAGCGCAGACAACTTCCAAAAGGTGCGCCGCGGCACCGTCTTTCCCACCCGCGCTCCCGGTTTCGGAGGATCATCCGCCGGCGGCGTCATCGAGGGCGTCCAGCCGCCTACGCTGCGGGAGTGGTGTCACCGCTACTGCGCCTCGCACGCAGGCCTCAAGACGTTTACGCTTTCGAGGACGGTGACGGGCTTCGACGACGACGAGCGGCTGCACAGGCAGCTGGAGGATCTCGTAAGGGCGACCCACTACCGCGGTAAGATCAAGGTCAGCTTCCCCGTCAACGATGGGAAGATCGACGTCTACAACGAGTGCCGCGTCAACCGTTGGCGCTTTACGAACTGGGTGCGCCTGCTTTGCTACGTGACCTTCCTCTGGGTCTTTACGTGGCCGTACCTCTTCTTCCGAACCAAGCGCTTCGAGGTCGTCGAGGCGGAGTGGGCCTTCTCCCGGAGGAAGCGAGACCCGCAGACCGGCAAGGTCGTCGGCCGCGAGTACGTGTCTGTGACCGAGAACCAGTGGTACAACATGTGGGCCAAGGCCATCTACCGCGGCGTCATGGAGAGGCGCCATGGCGAGCTGGACCAGCGAGACCTGAGAGACGCTGAGGGCCGGCAGGACACGAGCTTCGAGGATGTCCTGGCCAACTTGGACGAGGGCGCGACGCGGGATCTCGTCAGGGCTGGCGTCAGCGCGATGAACGCCGTCAACCGGCACTACGGCTGGGGAGGCGACTGCTGAGCATGATTTCTGGGTTTGCTGTCATGCCGGTCACTTGAGGGCCCTTGGATTTCTTTTGTCTCTGGATTCCGTACGGGTGGAAAGGCTGGTGGAAGTGTGGTTTTCGTGCGTTTCGCTGCTAATCACGGGGTACGGTCTCGGTTCGGCGTCTTGCTACTTTCCCGTTTTTCCCTCTCTTACGAACGAGATTCCCAGACTGAACGCATCATGATTCCTTTCCGTTTTGTTCCTTTCGAGAAATACCCCGATTTTGCATGGGTAGCGAGCGAGGGCCACGAAAAAAGAATAAATAGCTGTTTTATCAGAAGAACGTAATTACGAACCTCAACTCTTTTACAATTCGAAACGCATCGTTCCCAGTATTCAACGAAGGGTACTTTATGGTTCAAGTCTTTTTTCAAAAACGCAATCTGACAACAGGCGAAGAAGTAAGAGAAAAAGAAAGCTCTCTGCCGAGTTTCCCGTAACATCCGCTCGGGCTTAGGCCCCCCGCCAGCCCAAAATCGGATGCCGGAGGGTACCTAAGGTTAGGTAATCTTGGACCCTCCCGGGGCCCAGGCTTCTCTCTTGCTACCTACCAGCTTCAACCACGGGCTAGGAGTTGTTATATACGTTCCACAATCTGCGTCGAAAACCAAAAAAGGTTCGAGTTAAGGGGGGAAGAAAACAATCATGGAGGTCAAAAACCCTCGCCGGGTTCTGGCCGTCTCGCTGGCGGATTCGACGCAGCACCTGAGCAAGATCATCAAAGGTGCGGTGACCCCTCCCCCTCGTCTTCGTCTCAATATCCTTATCTTATCGCCTTTCACGCCACTCACTCGTGAGTGAGGGCGCATGTGAGCAGCACCAAGAAGACGAACCATCCAGCGCATGTTGCTTTCAATCCCATGCGGATATGGACTGACACCAGAGACACAGACCTGACGGGCGCCCACCCGGAGCCGGCCTCCACCTCGCTGGCCGGCACGACGCACGTCCTCCCGCTCAAGACGAGCTACTACACCGCCGACGTGCCCGTCTGGCTGGACCTCATCGGCTCGCCGGCGGAGTGGTCCGCCTCGTTCCTGTCGGACGAGGCCAAGGAGGTTCTGTCGGTTCTGGGCGGTTTGGCTGTTGTTTTCGCGCTCCCGGCTGCAGCCACGTCCTCATCTCCTTCGCCGGCTGTTGGTGGGCCTGAGACGACGACACCGTCTGCGCAACAGACCCGCGCGCTCATCACGGAGGTCGGCAAGGTCGTCCGCGAAGGGCTGGGCGGATGGTCGTGGGACGGCGTTAGCCTTGGCGTTGGCGTCGGCGAGGGCGAGACGGAGGAGTGGGAGGACCTTTGCGCCGAGTGGGGGCTTGAGTTTGTGCAGGTCCGCGGGGGGAAGAAGGATGACGGTCGGAACGAGTTTGGAGGTTTGTTGCCTTCTGCGTTTTACTCTCCTGGGTTTCTCCCTCCCCAGTTTGGGGGTTGCGCTACTCAGACGGCTAACAAACACCCTACAGAAAAGATGGGCATCTCAAGAGTCCTCGAGGCCCTGGAAGCAAACGACTGGACCGGCGACGGCGCAGCAGACCTAGACTCGGACGCGGAGGAAGGCAACATGCCCCGGAAACCCCGGCCCCTGGCCGCCGGCTCCGACGACGAGGACGAGTTCGACCTGGACGACCCGGAGAGCCTGGACTTTGGCTTCGACAAGGCCGACTTTGAGGGTCTCAAGCAAGCCATCTGGAACCTTGAACAGGAACGCGAGGAAGAATCTACGAAGGGAAAGGAAGGGGACGGTGAGGGCTCGGCGGATAAGCAGGGCGAGACGGAGAAGAAGGTCAACAACGAAAAGGAGAAGAAAGCAACCGACGAGAGCGGGGATCTCAACGGCGAGGAGGTGGAGAAGCTGGAGCGCATGATGCGCAAGCTGCAGGCCGTACGGGACACGAGCGCGGGCCTGCCCCTCGATCAGAGGCGGAAGATGGCGAAGAAGGCGGTCGGGGAGGTGATGAAGGACCTGTGAAAAACGTCGTCGTTCTTGTGCCGTCGACGTCGTCTCGAGGCTCGCGCCTGGTGGGACTTTGCGGGTTTGGGGGTTTCGATCCGTTTTGGCTCATCGGCAGGACTCTCAACACGACAATTTATGCTTCGCCGGAGACAAATACGCCAGACGGAAATGAGATTATGATCCTTTCACGACGACGGCCTCGGATAGGTCTGCGAGTGTTTACCATATTATGGTGATGTGGTACTTGAACTCGCCCTTAAAGAACGAGAAAATAAGGTAATATTTCAAGAGTTGTCACGAGGTCTACTCGTCAATACCATCAACTCGATGTCTTCACTCCACGTCCGAGAAAGCATCTGGGTTTTCGATACGAGCGAAGGCTGGGTGGTTGTCTACCGAGGTGACTCGTCAAAGAATCAAAACCCCAAAGAAGAGCAGAGGGAACCATGGCTTCATCACAATCATCCAAACTTCTGATAAGTGCTGAGTTCACTCTGCCACACAACTCTATCTCCTGGGTCGTCCTTTGGCTGTGCTGTTCATCCGGACAGGACCATCAATTCGAACTTATCAAGTTGCAAAATGCTTCGTGCAGGCAGCTAAACAGTCATTCAAGAAAAGAAGCCAATCTGACCAGGCACACTCTGCAGCAGCACAGCAACCCCAAAATGTCAACGGACGACGCTGGAACGTTCTTTCAAAGTCAAGATCAAAGGGTCGTTTCCACGGAAAGGGTACCCAAAAAGGGGGGGGGGCGCTCGCATATCGCAACTCGGATTTCTGACACAACTCTCACCCGGGTGCATGACTTTCGTAAACGCGGGAACCCCAACTTGACTCAGCTCCTATCGTAGTCTGGCACCGCCGAGTTTCCTAAT
The DNA here is from genome assembly GCA_014235935.1 of Colletotrichum musicola. Lineage (NCBI taxonomy): Eukaryota > Fungi > Ascomycota > Sordariomycetes > Glomerellales > Glomerellaceae > Colletotrichum > Colletotrichum musicola. The sequence continues at coordinate 114,362 of WIGM01000006.1, read as the reverse complement.
CCAGAGAGTTCCAGCTCCCAAAGGAGACTCGAGGTCGAAGCCCCCCTATCCAGGGTGAATGGCATACGCTGCGAGGGAGCGTTGCTTCGCTTCGCGCCTCTTTGGTCTCGGCAGGTGCCGAGGAACCTCAACCACCCCCCCCAGTCGTGATGCCAGCTAGCAGCGCCCTGCCAGGACGCCCTGCGCGCGTGTAGATGCCAGAAAATGCTGTGAAGTCCGAGAAAATCGGAGGAAACACACAGGCCATCCTGGCCAGACTCATGATCAGACGGAGGAGACCCACCGTGATTGCAAAGGAGGTTCGAACGGCCGGACCGTCGATAACGGGAGGCCGGGAGCATCATGTAACCTGATCATTAGCACCGGTCGCCGTCATATGTATTTATTTGGTCCCTCTTTGTGCTGTCGGTCTGTGGCTCGTAAGCACACCGAGTCATTGACAAAGGTGCCGCTTCCGGACAAGTCGAGTCTCTTCATGTTGGGACAACCCGGAAGGAAAAACTGGCCCGAGACGCTCGCGGACAAGCTCCGTCCCGGTCGAGCTGTCATCGGGGCGCCGGCCAGGGGACCCGACTCGGAGAGGGCCGGGGACATCAGACGAACGCTAGCGCCGATCTCCTGCGAGCCCTTGTGCGATCTCGTCGGTGAACGGACGGGACGACGTTGCACGACGTCGCAGAGAGACAACGAAGCAGGGACCACTGCGGCATAGCCTCTGTCAAGAGGCCCACCGTCGCAATGCCGATGTGCAGTGTGGTTCCATCCCTCTCCACCACCGCCAGAGGTCCGAGCCCGGCAGAATATTTGGAAAGAGTGTCCTCCCGCGGATCGCAAAACAATGCGGCGGAGCGTCGTCGATGCCGCCGTCACCTGACTGGTGGCCTTCTCCCGCTTTGCTTTTCCCTTCTGTCAGCAGCATGGACGGCGGGGAAACCCAGGCTCGCTCGGAAATTTCTCCGCGATGCCTGCAATGCTTGTCAGAGAAGCGAAGACCTGGTCGGTTTCAGCAAACTCAATTGGGAATGCTTGGCCCGGTGTCACGGCAGTTTTGGGTGCACTGCTCGAAAACTCGCCAGATAGACGATTGCGGACAAGAGCTGCCACGTCGATTGCCCATGTGTTGCGCATTGAATTCGCCATATTTTTCTCGGGCCAGAACCGAGCGATTCCACTTGGGCCTCACGATGGCCTCCACGCACTGCCACAGATCGCCTGTGTGTGATGAGCGGTCGCTCTCCCCTCACCCTCCTTGGAACTGATCGCGCAAAACCTCGATGCGATCAAATCGGATATGTAACTGTGTTTCCAACCGTTTCTCCAGGACCGCCAGCAGCTTCGTGTGGGGAGAACACACATGCAGCACGTCCAGACGCGCCGCCCGATGGCGTTGTCGGAGACTTACGATGATCATTCATGCTCTGCAAGAAGTCAGGCTGCCACTACTGGCCCAAAAGCCTTGTCTCCAGTCATGCAACTTGCTCAGTGGGACGTGAGTGCATGACAGAGACCATACCGTGGTTTGTTTTGCTCACAGCTTACACAAGCGACGCATGCCCGATTCATGTCTGGTGGTATTCTGGAGAGAGCTCCAAGCTTGCATCCCCAAAAACAAATAAATAGTTGTCGTGGCAGCACCCTCGTCATAGAGAACGTCTTTTGCGAAAAGAAGAGAAGAAACACAGCGAGACAGTTAGAAAAAAGGAGGCTGTTTTGCGTTGAAACCTCTCCGTTGGTAACGGCACCAGATGCACTACTGACTGGACAATGACAGCAGGCTTGACACACTGCACGTACCCTATTGCCCTGCAAAGCCAGCCACGGCTCGTGGTGGCAGGTTGTCAGTGACGGATTCTCCACATTAACGTTTGACCTGACGGACGGTCGTGCCACAGGCGCCGCCGCAACAGACGACGCCAGAAGAGCATCTCGCCTATTCCTCGTCTCGTCTACCTCGTGCGGCAATCTTGCGTATTATCCATGAAGGGTCCAGCAACGAGAGCCGGCTCGTTCAAGGGCTCCCAGCAAGCGAGCTCTTGCCCAGCAGGGCCCGAGATAGGGGGAGGGGCGTACCAGGGCTGCCGGCAGGGACCTCACGTCCTAGTTGTTCGACTATCCTTCTGGAACATTGCAACAGACAGGCCGCCGGGGTTCTGGTGCGGCGACGCTGGTAACGGACCCCGGACATCTTCTTTGAATAGTCCTGGAGTCGGTCTCACGACTTTCGATCATCACCAGCGGCGGGTCGCTAGGTCAGGCAGGCGGCGGTGGTAGTGGAGGTAATCTGCCTAGGCAAGCTGGTCAGTCGTGTTGCGATGGGCGTCGTCGGAGCTTGTGGCTGAGTCAGTAGCAGACTTGTTTGGATCGTCCGGACCCAAAGCCAACACCGGCCAAACGGTGATCGCCCACCAGTGTCTACCGTCGCCTTACTCCTTGCGTAGTTCTCCTTTATGCGGCTAAGAAGCGTTGTTCGGGAACATTCGTCTCTCTCCAGGGTGCTTGGCTGGTCGTCCGCGGACGAAGTCCAGCAGCCGTGGTCCAGCAGGGCTCTCTACTTGGTTGTCTGACAGCTGGTAGGCGCGACGGGGCCGGGCGAGGACCGGGACTTCCTAGCCAAGACTGGAGCAGAGTCAGAAGCGGGAAGAGAAAAGATCAGATGAAAGAAGCACGGCGGAGACTCACGAGGTGGGCTCCGAGTCCCGACTGGCAGCGAGAGGCGTGGGAAACAGGGGGAAGCCTCAACGACAACCACGTCTCCGACTCCGTACCTGGCTGCTCAATGCTCCCCGTTCCTGAACCTCACCTCAGGCCCTCAGCCCCGAGAGGTGTGGCGGTAGTGGTCCCCGACTAACCCGACCGGGTATTTCATCGACGATCTTTGGCTATTCCTATCTTGGCCAAGCTCTGTTGGAATTGCCCAATGATGACTTTCCCGTTCTCCAAATCCCTTGCGAGCGCCTTGAGACTGGTAGGGTTAGCCGCAACGCCCCTGCTAAACTGCAAGGAGCCGAACACCAACGCTCAGGGGTAAAAGCGGGTCTTGTTGAAGACAATGGAACCTGGAACCTTGACACCGGCTGACTCCAGGGACAGTTTTTGCATTCTTCCAACACTGTGCTGTGCTGGCCGTCGTGCGATGTGCAGATCCACGAGACTCGTTGTGGAAACGGAGCCGATCCGTCATGCGCGCGACGGGCACAGTGCCCGACTCGGCACCTTCCTCAGCATTTCCGTCCGCTGTCCTCGTAGCTGTCTCTGTGGCGTTGATGGGGGCGTTGCCTCTCTGATACAGAACACTTGCGCAAGGCGGTGACACGCTTTCTCTCGCTATTACATCGAGTAAAAGATATGTCGTCGACAGACATTCTCGAATCTGTTCGACGTCTGCGTCATCGGCTCATATGGGTCGTTGCTGGATAGTTCAAGAAGACCCGCGGCCGTCTCGAAGCAGGGAGGTAGGTAGCCAAGCAGCTGCGGCCGTGATGCGCCATGTGCTCCCCAACCCTGTGTTACTATTTCGGTCGTTCTGAATGCTGCCTCATTGCCGCCTAGAACAATCAAGTTGGACTTAGTGCTTCAGTAAGGCGTGCGCGAAGGAAGATTCCGCCTGCCTGTACGGATACTCAAGAGGATGGGGCTGGCGGTAATAGGCCTCGACGGAGGGCTTAGGAACGGAGGGGCTCCTCGCCGGTGATACTAGCAGAAGACGATCAGTCATCGTCGTCTCTGCCCAGACCAGCAGGATACATGCCTTACTATGTGAGAGAGAAAATAGAAGCCAGACTTGGATAATGATGCCGCAGAGAAACTGATGAACGAGAGCTGAAGTGTTACGTCGCATTGAAGATGTCGGTTTGCCGGACCGGGGCTGGACGATGCTGATGTGCGTTTGACGGGTGTCGAGGCCGATCCCCGGTCTCTGACGGGACCGGTCCACCTCTCTCACACGGAAACTTCGTGGGATGCTTTGAGAGCCGGTAGAACGGTCGAAGGCGGTTAGCGCCGTGTTACAGTGTCTTTGGCGCATGTGGGACACTGGCGTCCAACCTTGGTTGCAGACGCTGCTGCAGGTACGAGGTAAGAGGTGCTGCAGCTAGCATCGGACCTAACAAGGCCGGATGACGCTTCCCTTGGACGACGTGAGATGGAAGGCAGCCTGAAGCAGCGGATGATGCGGGACGAACGGGAGAGGGAGAAGCATGAATTCCACAGTCTGACGTCGAGAAACGGCCCCACGTCTGCCCTCATGCCCCGTGTTCGGCTCTGTGGACCTGGGATGCTGTTTGCTGGAACGCCTCGGCGTACGATGAGGCCTCGAACGTGTAAAGCGATCTTTGTAACACCCGGCGAAGTGTTGTCTGAGACATCCCTTTCGTCCTCGACAGCTCAGCAGGAATGACAAGGCGATCAGTCGGGCGCGTTTCTGTTCGAGTCCCAAGTGTGTCGAAACAAAAATGGGCGACGACGCTGGTAAGCAGTCGCATGTATACTGCGTGCAAAGAAGCGAGACAGGTCGATGTATCTGGCTTCGTGCGCAGTGATGCCCAGACGACGTCTTCCTGCCCCGCCCTCCCATCCCTCCCAAGGGATGTTTGGATAGCATCCGTATCTTTCTCCCATCCGCCGGGCGAGTGGACAGGCTCGGACCTGAGGTCAGCGAACGAGTGCAGACTGCAGTGCCGCTTGGGGCGGGCTGCGGCTCTTGGCGCGACCCCTTTTCCCCGACATGCCATTCGTGGAAGTTGACGCCCACCTATTGGTTCCAGAACGCGCCAACAGACCCAAAGGCTCCAACCTGTCCTTCCAGCCGTCTGGTCGTCAATGCCGGCACTCCCAGCGGAAGACTGGTGGACAGGCGCGAAAGACGCAGTGACCCCGTGGAGGTCGAGGCTTCTCTTTTTCTCAAAAAAGGGAAATGTGTGCCTGCTGTCTGCCTCGTCGGCGGCGTCTAAGCAAACAGTCTCGCCATGACAGGAAATTTCCCCATGGCACCGACGATGTCAAGGAGCCATCAATCAATCAGTCAAAAAAGCCCCCAAAAGCCGCGCGAGCGCAAGGACGGAGCGGAAGTGGACGCCCGAGCCTGCCCCGCAGCCAGACGGGCAGTGGCCAAGCAGGGCTTTGATGATCCAGAGCTAGCACTCTCTCCTCCGATGCCAATTGATGTTTCGCCGGGTCAAACCCAGTGCTGGGCTCGTATGTACTTTGCATCCTGTCGAGTCGCATGATACGTATGGGACAGGCGTTGGACCTGGCTTACTCGTCGCTGTCTGGCGCCTGCCGGGATCAGTTACTCTCCGGAGTTCTGACGTTAATCATCAACAAGACCTCGTGCTCCGATGTGAAAACTAGTTTGAGGCTGGCAGCTCGAGCGAGGCCCAAAAACTAGTCCCAAATGCAAACGATCCGTCGCAACGTGGAGGCTCAAGAGAGCCGGACGGCGGCATCAGAGCGGGCGCCTGGACACCAGCAGGCCGCGACTGGCTCATAGTGCATCCGGTGCGAAGCATTGTTGTTTACCGCGCGGGCAGCAACAAACCAGATGCTTTTGCCACCATCGATCCCCTTTCTCAAGCGGCCACGACGGATGGCCGCAGATCCGAGTTGGGTAAGGTGAGCGAGGATGGTGTGGTGAACTGTCACCTGTGGTAGACTGTAGTGTGTGAAGTACTTCACACAGCGCAGCACAGGCTTGGGCGTGGCACAGGGATCAGGGTCAGTCGGAGCAACGATCCACAACAGCAGTTATACGATGCCCGGACCTGGATAGTTGCTCGACGCGTCCAGAGGTGTGGCCTGTACGGATATTCTCAACTCTTCTCTTGGCACACGATCCCAGACTGGCCTGGAGGAGGGTTACGTCGTTTTGTTTGGACCTGGTTGCAACACAGCACAACACACAACATGGTAGGCTGGTTCTTGTCGAGATCTGGCGGCTTGTTGCTTCCATTTGTGCACATGACACGGTTGGTGGGCGAAGACGCGTCCTTTTTTTGGGGTGGGTTCGAGCTTGAAGTTTGTGGAGGGTGAGTGAGAGGGAGGGGCGGAGAAGACAGACATGGATCGCCAGGAACGAGAGACATGACTGGTCGGAGCCGAGACAGTGCGAGCGATGGGGCTTGCACCGACATGCAGCCGGCGGGCAGCTTTCAACGGCGAGTGCAGCAATGCAACAAGAGCGCCTGCCGCCGGGGATACCTTCAGAACGTTAGGTCAGGGCCGCCAGGCACACCACGGCAAGCACGCCAGAGCGAACAGAGTTCAGAAACCGAAAGACTGGACGAACGAGCAGGGGTGTTTCGACCCACTACAGTACAGCGTCAGCCAGTGTCTCTCCTTCTGGCATCGCGATACCTAACCTACTACGTAGGTACTACCTAGGGTACGCTGCATGGCTACCTAATGTACCTGCTGGTGCTGAGGTACCTCGGCGTAAATGCATGCGCAGTTAGTTAGGCGGGCATGTAACTCAGAACAAGCGAGTTGAGGCGGGCATCCCAGCGGTACCTTGACTCGGTCGGTCGGTCGGTCGGTCGGTCGGTCATCTACCTAGGTAGGTCGGTACCTTGTGTACGTTGCGCCCTCCCCCGTCGAGGTCGATCAGTGGCTGCACATGACGAAGGCTGGCGATTCTCCTCAGTTTAGCGATGCGGAACAACAGCCCAGGAAGACAACAACAAATGGAAGGTGCGGGATGGGATGGTGGAGGAAGGATGGGATGGATTGGTCGGATAAGATGCCTTACGGGCAAAGGTTCCTAAGGAACGGTACGGACACCTACCATACCTGTACCTAAGAAGATGTACCTGATGCACACGTGTAGCGCGACGTGCCTTCCGTACCTTACCTTTACGTCGGGACGAGATAACGGTCAGGATTAGACGGGAGAGAACCTTGGGAGGATGGGGACATGAACTTGGGACGACACGCCGCCACCGCCGCCACCTTTGGAAAGAAGTTGGGGATTGACGGGACGGACGCGCACTTTGAGAAACTGATGAGGTACATCGATAGGACCTGCAGAAACATACCCTTGCTCAAACAGCTTCAGCACAACAACTGTGGCTTCGCCCCCCGTTGGGCGGCTTTTTTGCATGACAAAGACCCTAGCTTGGCTGATTCGACAGGTACCCGCTCAGTATCGTCGACTCTCACACTGAACGCTCACTTGACCAATCGACCCCTCATCCCTGTGCCTACCGTAACAGGCACCCACAGGTCCGTTCCAGTCCCACACAGCCCACCAACCGCAAGTAGCGGCCACGCGCCAAGTCAAGCCGCCATCAACCGTCTGCCCATCGTTCCACCGTGGGCTTTTCCTCCTCACATCGCCTGTCACATATGCTACCGCCTAGGTAGGCAAGCACGAGAGCGCTCTGCGCAGGGAAGGATATCGTCTTGCTCGCACGGCTTTTGCCTCCGCTCTTGATGGCCGATACCGAGTAACGGGGGGCAAAGAGATCCGCACTCGCCTCCACCGCTGATGCATCGCCGTGCTTGTCGGCCGGCCCCCAAGAAAGAACGGGGGTTTGAAGGGTACGAATCTTTTTGCGGATCCTGCACGCCGCGCTCCCTTGGCCGCTGCACCACGCATAGGTGGTGTAGTGTACAGCTAAGCTCCCATGCACACTTGCCTGGCGAGACGGTGAAGCATTAAGGGTAGGGCAAGGGCCGAGTAGTGTACTATGCACAGTACCTAGAGCAACGGCGTGGAAGCGCTAGGAGAGGGACGTTGCCAACGTGCCTACCTACGGATACCTTAGTACGTGAGGCTCGGCATCTCGTGGTGCTCACGCAACGCCGGCAGCAACTTACAAGAGACCAAACCTCTTTTTGCCGGCGTCTGCCATCAGATGACACGATTCAGATGACAGACAGACGCCCTAGATTCAAACTCTCCTTCTTCGCTCCCGCCTCGGTTGCTGGGACAGGCCTTGTTCCTCGTGATGTGCGGGCTCTCCTCTGCCGTCGGCTGTTTCTGCCCCCCACCTTTCACACAGACTGGAGCAACCGGAACTGGAAGCTGGAGCAGCCCAGCGTCAAGTCGCATGCAGCAGTCTGCAGGTAGTAGGGTCATGGATGGACGGCATTTCTCCTATCAGCGCGTACTATAGTACACACCTTAGTCCGAGGAACCAACAACGGCGGTCTGGACACCACGTACGGAGTCCTGATTGGGATAAGGTACGGATATGGTACATGGTGGTCGCTTGGGGATGTAGAGGGAGAGAGAGGTACGGGCAGGGGCAAGGAAGCAAAAAAAAAAAAAAAAAGCGAGACAGAATAGGAGCAAGCACGTCTCTCCGTCTCTCTCTGAGAGACTGAGAGAGAGAGAGAGAGAGAGAAGGAGAGAGAGAAGGAGAGGCTTCAAAAAACGGCACCAGAAGCTAACAGAGACCGGGAAGGCCACTAAGGCAAGGTCGTGCAGGGGTATCCAGTAACGGTACGTACTTCTCATCGGCCGCAGGTACGGACGGTAGGGGGGCTTTCTCTGGCCAATGAATATACGCGCGTACCTGGCCTGACCCCATCCAGCTCCAGCCAGCCCGCACCGTTCGGATGGGGCACAACTCGCCGTCCAATCGACGGCCTCGAGATGGACCTCCCTCGCAAAGCGTTCAGGGGATGAACGGTACGTACCTTCAGTGTGTATCGTCGGTTTGGTGCCTGGGGACACCTCACACTGGGCAGTTCCTGCGCAGTGGCCCCAGGTTCCATCCCATCTCGTTCACGTTCCCATCCCGCTTATGTACTATGTACGGTACATCCTCAGGCTCTCCCTCTCTCAGTCAGGGCTCTCTCCGTCTTGCTCACGGTCCAGGGCACCCTCTCCCCCCCCCGTCTCCCAGTCGGGGCCCATCCCCCGTCCAGCCCACGTCCAGCCCACGACACCATCCACACGCCCTCTTTTGCGCCGACATTCACACCCTCCTCCGCGCACACGCCTCACTCCTCACTCCTCCTCTCCCCCCCTCCTGGGGCTCCTGGCTTGCCTCCTCGCCTGCTAGTTGGACTGGAACCCCCCGGGACGGGACTGGACTGGACCTGGACTGGGCAGACGGCCTGAGAGAGAGCATCCTCTATGGGTGTCCACGTCCTGCGCTGCGCGAGAGGAGACAGGGTGGGCGGCCACCGGTTCGTTCGTTCGTTCGTTCGTTCCCTTTTTTTTCTGGAGCCCGCCGCCTCTCGCTCGTCCGTTCCTTTTCCTTTTTCTCCTCTCTTGCCCCCATCCCTCGTTCTTCTCATCATCTCCTCATCGTCATCCTCGTCGTTCACGACAATCCCTTCCTCTCTTCCTCTTCCCCCACTCCTTTTTCCTTTTCACAGTCACTCTCTTGAATAATTCAACCGTAAAACCATTCTCTTGAATCCCGTCACTCCTTTCCGGGTATTCCCATTACGTTCCTTCAGTCCGGTTGAATTTCGACACATTCGTTCTTCGCGAACCGACACTATTCACACAACCAAAACCTCCTGATCCCCTTGTTGGATTCTGGACGACGCTCCTTAGCATATCTTACCTTGCAGCTCCTTCTATACCTTCCCTAGCCTTACAGCGCCATCCTTCTTCACACCTATTACCGCCTTTGAGCGACTACCGAGAATATCACAAACCCCCCACGATCCCGATCACGCTGCGGACGCGACTTATACCGAGACTTGACCCTCGAAACACTCCGTCTACTGATCATAATCGCACCTCAGCCACACCGCGATAATATCCTTCTCGCCTGTCACATCTCCCCCTCGATCTTTCGATTTCAAGTGGACAGAAAAAGTCATGGCTACTGAGGTGGAAATCCCGGTGGCTCTCGCCCCGGCTGCCGCGACGCCTGGCTCCTCGACCCAGGAGTCCATTCAGACCCCCAACAAGAGCAACCAGACTCCTTCTCCGACTTCTGCCAACGGCCAGGCCCCCTCGTCGCAATCGAGGCGCCCGCCTCGCAAGAGCACCCTGACCCAGCAGCAGAAGAACCAGAAGAGGCAACGTGCCACTCAGGACCAGCTCACAACCCTCGAGATGGAATTCAACAAGAACCCCACCCCTACTGCCACCGTTCGTGAGCGGATAGCGGAAGAAATCAACATGACCGAAAGATCTGTTCAGATCTGGTTCCAGAACAGGTATGTCGTCCAAACCTCTCAACCCACGCGTGGGGGGGGGGGTCTATGTGCGCGCGCATGCGCCCCATGAACACATGGCTGACTCTCTTTCCTCTAGACGCGCCAAGATTAAGCTTTTGGCGAAGAAGAGTCTCGAGACCGGAGAAGATATTGATTCTATCCCCGAATCCATGCGAGCTTACCTTGCCATGCAGGCAATGGAGTCTGGCAAGGGTCTCGGCGGCCCCTTCCTCGGCCGAACCGGGCTTCTTCCTTACGGCCACAGCAACATGCTTCTTGGCGGCGACCAGAGCGGTCAGGGCAAAGTTTGTGAGTACTTCCAGGAGCTTCACTGGGTAACGACCGTAGCTAATAAGTTCTCAGTGATTCACCACCTCACCTGCCGGTCTTTGAGCATTGGCAAGTGGACTCGCGTTGGGCAAAACACGATGGATCTGATCATCTTCTATTCTCCTGACAAGTGCACCATGACCTACTACATCAACAATGAGCAGGCAGGCTACAAGATCGAGTACCCCTTCGCCTACATCAAGAACATCTTCCTCGAGAACCAGGAGGGCGACCCCAACAAGCCCGGCGGCATTGTCATCGAGCTGAACCGTCCTCCGAACTTCTTCATGGACTCGTCTCCTCAAGCAAGCGGATTTTTCCAGTGCGGCGATTTCACCGAGGACCAGCAGGCTTCTCAGTGCCTGGTCCACCACCTGGGCGGTAACCCCAAGGTCTTGAGCGGTCAGCTGGCCAAGCTGGTTTCGCTCGAGGCCTTCATGAACCGCAACAACCCGCATGCCTTCATCGACCAGCAGCATGCTCTGTCCGTGTCGGCGCCCGTCTCGCCTACCGGACGTCCCTCTTCGCAGCCCAACTTCAACCAGCCTCACATTGGCATGTTCCAGGAATCCTGGGGCATCAGCAACATGCACCCCGGCATGCGTGGTCCCGGCCACAAGAGACAGCGCAGTCGCTCGGTGCCCATGGCTGTCGACTTCTCCATGCTTCAGACGCCGATGCCGTCGTTCTACATCCAGCAGCCTGGCGAGATGTCTGCTCCCCAGACCCCTGGCCCCAACATCTACGCTCCCATTCCTCAGCAGCCTGGCGGTCTTGGTCCCAACCTGAGGATCGACACCCAGGCTGGCTTTGGTTTGGACATGCGCCAGTACCCCATGTCGGCCACGACCGCTTCTCCTTCAGAGTTCCCCACGAGCCCCGCCTTCTTCTCCCAGGGCCCCGAGCCGAGCCCTCTTCCGGCGTCCAGCTACAACACCCCCTACGGCAGCGCGTTCCTCTCGCCCATGGCGAACCCCTCAAACAGCATGATCCCGCCGTCCGTCTCGCCGCTGTCCTTTGGCAGCCACCACGAGCCGTCGATTGTCGAGCAGTCGCCTCCTCTCTCCATGCTCGGAAGACCGGCTTCAGCCGATATCTACACCCAGGGCGACAGCGGCTCCTGCGCTGTTTCTGATGACGGCACCGGCCTGAACGAGATGTACTCGAAGCACACGATCAACCTGCCGATGCACCCTCACTCTCCCGCTTTCGTCGAGCCCGGTCAAACCGATCTGGACATGAACCAGCTGGTGCAGTTCGACCACGTCGATCCCAGCTCGTTGTCGCCCGAGTCTATGCCTCCGGTGCACCAACAATGAGCGGTCCTGTTCCAAGCCTGCAGCGCTTGATTCGGGTCAATGGGTATTTTGGGATCGTTCCGAGCCGGGCAATGGCGTACATATAAACGGGCTTCGGCGTGCTTCGAAGAGCGTTGTTGCGGAGGAAGGAGGAGTTGCTTGCCTTGATTATTCACAGCTGGCGTTGAGGAGCTCGATATATACCAGATGGGTTGCGCTTGGTCTACTTTCGACACACCGATGACTACGACGCTTGACTTTGCTCTAGCTCTATTTTCATCCATCGGCCACGACGAATCTGCATGACGATACCTCTATTCGGATTTCGATCATGCGTGTCTGGCACAAGCGATCGTACACTTGCACTTTTTGGAATTTACTTCTACCATTTTCGAGTCATTTATTTGCCGCGAACAAACTGATTTCGTTGCGAAGGTGGTCGTCTCTCGACCCCCTGTCTCGTCATTCACCAATCGTTTTATAACCATGCCGTCACGCAGAGACTGCGGCATGGCACCTAATAACCTCCCCTTCATTCTTCGGTTGGCTTGCGCTGCACGTTACCTTTTTATCTATTTCTTCTGTCATCGTTCATGAATCAAAGATGTCTTGGCCGCGGGTCTGGAGATGAAAATGGGGAAAAGCCCAGGTGGCTTGGGGTTTTCCTGGTTCCTAATCAGTCACAAAGTTTCGAAGATATACACACTCCGACACACACAAACAACACTTTTTGATCTACCTCTGGGGTATTCTCTCTTTTATTTATTACTGGTTTGAAGGGATTGTGTGGGAGCAGGGGCGTGTGGCTTTTGTGTTGTATGCCGGCCACCTTGGGGCGGTTTTAATGGGAAAAAAACCGCAACGGTGGCCTGGCAGCGAGAGGCTGGGCCGGCCGTTGCTCGAAAGAGGCGGTTGGCTTGTAAGCATTGACGATAGAGTTGAGAGAGACAGACGGGCATCGAATCCCTGTTTTCCCACCTTAAAAATGCCTTGGAAGTTCCGATGAGTGGTTCCCTTAGTAGCAGTGCTTGTGGTGACCATGGTCCGCGAGTGGTTCCCGAACTGCTACGCTAGTATTTTTTTCGTGATGACTCCACGCCGTGTCCGTGATTTGCTCCATCGTATTGGCGAAAGCGGCGGTGACAGTTGGGGCCGATGTAACGTCCATGGCGAAAGAGGTTCCGATTTCAGAAGTGACGGGTCCAACGGCTGGATCTGTTCGGGTGACACCGTAGTATACCTAGTGTACCGAAGATTCTGCTCGCCTGGGGCGGCGACGACGGCCGCTGCATTTGTCTCGTGGCGCACGTGGGAACGAACGCGCTGATGATATCGATTGCACCGAGCAGATGGGATTTGAAGATCTGTAGTGTTGTACAAAGACAGTCTGTCCGCAAGTAAGGCTGACGAATATCGCTCTGAGACGGCGGGTTACACGAAGCGCGAGGCGCAGTCTGCTGGCTGACGTGCGCGGTTACTGGTGCTCTGCGATCACGCCTCGAGGTGAGGTATACATTTAAGTCTCGCGTGTCTCAAATTTCTGTCTTCACAGGAAGCGAGAGCACGGGGCAGTGCGGATATGATGGGCACGAGAGACAAGTTCTGTGCGCTGCCGTCAGCGACGATGTTACAGCCCTGCGAAACAGTCACATTGGAGAGAGAGACAGCCTGGTCAGCCGTCTGAGCTGAATGGCAAGGCAGTAGTGTAGCGATAGAGGCAGTGTGGTTGTAGTATCACGTAGGAAGGGCTAGGTAGCATGGCGAAGTTCTCGACTCTGATGTCTCAAGCCTCGAAGCCCGGAAGCCCGCGGGGAGAGGAGCCGGAGGACGGAGCTGAGTCTAACAGGATGACGGCGAGCCGCTAAGGCGAGGTCCGAGGGGTTTTTTAGTGTGCTACTGTAGGTAGCTTCCTAATGGCATGTTTCTATTCATGGAGATGGGGGCGGGCGGAGGGGAGATGCTTAGTGTGTGATAGTGATGATGATAATGACGATGATGATTATGATTCGGGTCGTCAGACACCGAAAAACACGCCGGCGGGAAGAATAGGATTGGGGGGGGGGGGGGCACACATGCAGTATCCGAGACTGCGGATCTACCTACTAGTACCTACTGAGGTGAGCGAGAAACATGCGGGAGCGCCGGGACGCACGGCATGCGAAAGGCATTGGGGGAGACCTGGGAAAATGCCGTTTTTGGGCGTTTCTTCGGCAGGTACGGAGAAACCTACAGATTACCCAGTCTGCGGTAACTGGCTGGATAGGTAGGTACCTAGCTACCACCTCAAGGCTTGCATGGAGGCAAGGTTCCCAAACAATTGAGATGGAGGAACGTCCAAGTGCGTAATGCAATGCGAGGCAAGCGTTTCCTTCGCGCTTCCTCCTCATTTTGTTTAGACTTTTGCCAATCCGTCTGGCTGGCTGGGAAGACCCTGCGGGGATGGGCAGGCGGCCACGTTCGTCCCAAGGTCGATCGGGCGCCGCAGGGACGAGGTTCGGGGATACAGGACGGGCTCCTCTTTTTTATCCTTCCATCACGAGGTGTCTAGGTTAGGTAGATGTACCATGGGTGGCTAATGAAAGGAGTTTGAATAAAAGCTGGCTTGCTGGTGTGGAGGGGGGAAGGCGTTGGTGCTAGATGCTTCCGGAGCACCAGCATCGACGGTACTGCATCGACATCGATACTCAACCACCGCCGGGCTCGTCACGAATGCCCGAAGTACGCAGGCTGGGCGATCGCTATTGCTGTGTCGAAACAAACCCAAGAAAGTGTGATAGGAGGTCTGACTGTCGCCAAGAGACCTTCGCCCGCTCCTGATCGGGAGCTTCGCCGGTTGGGGGGGGACAGAAATCAATGCAGCAACGCCCTTGAAGGGGGAAGCAATTCTTCGCGTGCCCCGCATTGTGGACGTCATTGGCCCAGAAGGTGCGAGTGCCAACTGCATGCCGCGGCGCCCACCTCTCGGTGCTCTACGCTGCTTTGCTGGGTGACCCCTACCTTCCATCCACCGTTGCGTGTGGAAGTTCCGAAGTGCATTCCGTTCCAACACCACACCCACCCGACCTGGGGCAGGCAGGTGCTACCTACCTAGTATGCTGTACTGGTATTCCCGTGCTGCGTTGCGCCGCTTTCCGATGCGCTCGCGATGTTACGCTCCACTGGCTACTAATAGCGCTATTCCAGCGTACGCGGGCCTTTCCTATGGACGCGTCCGTTGGTGCGAGAGAAAAAAAAAAAAAAAGACAGTAAGTCGGTGACAGCGGCAGTGGCAGTGCAGAGACGTGCCAAGGCGCCTCGGAGACATGATCGCTTCCTGACCCAGTGATTGGGTTTGATGCCATCCCCACGGCCGCCTTCCTGACTTTTTGCCAAGCTCCCCGTCGCTCTTTCTCTTGCGTGTTGTTCGCGGCGCAGCAGCTCTCGTACGTATGGAGGTAGGTGCGGTACACCGTACTTGCCTTACAGCCTACAGTCTACAGCCTACCTACCTACCTACCTACCTACCTACCTCAGCCGTCGGGCGGTATCCCGTGTCTAAGGCATCTCCATCTCCATCTCATCCTCCTCCGCAAATCGAAGCAGCCTCGATTTTAGCAGGGGGCGAGCTAACCAACCTTTTCCCCCGGCGCTTCCCACGACGACCCTCTCCTTTCGGGAATACAGAACCGCCCGGCTTTTTCTCTCGGTCTTTTCTCCTTCGCCGCTGCTATTGCAATTCATTCGATTCAATATCGCTTCAGCAAATATTATGCGCCATTGATAATACCTTTGCTTGTATTGCTAACTTGAACCCACACATAGTCGACTGCGCGATATCTTTCTTTTCTTTCTGCCTTGTCGGTTGTGACGTCGGCTCGCTGATCACACTCGCCTCTCATCCGGACGGTTCCAGCCCCGCGAGCATTCTTCGTTCTACATCCGTACCCATCCCACGGCTGCTTTCACCAGCTGCGACGTCTGCGTTGGGTGCGTTGAAGAGAGCCACGCCTGATTTAGCTACGAACGCGCCACAAACCGCGCCGCCGAGGCCAATGAAGAGTCTCGCGAACGAGCCGTTCTGGTGAATCCGGCCCGTCATCAAAGGGGACCCGTCTGGAACAAGCGCCAAATTGCCGTCTTCTAGGCGCAAGCTAGCCTCTGCGACTAAGCCGTGTGCGCCCTCTCGATCTAGGCGCCTGCGGTCCAGACTGCAACAGCCTAGACAGAAACCGACAAGCTCGCCCCCCCCCCCCCCGAGAATGGAGAACCGGGATCCGGGCGACGCCTCTTCTCGTCAACATGAAGACAACCGCCCCGCCCCCAGTCTTCCTCGGCCAACCTCGACGACCACAGCTTCATTCGAGGCGGCTCATGACACCCCGTCGCCCACAGTAACCCCCGCGCCTCGCGCAGCGCAAAGACTCCAGCCCAGAAGAGCCATCACCGACCCCATGGGGAGCAAGGGCACCTTCGAGGGCGGCCACGTCCGTTTCTCGGACGATGTGCCTCGCGAATCCATGCGCGGCTTCGATCCGGCCAGCTCTCACCCGAACCTGGGCAATCCGGGCCTCTACACCATCCCCTCGAGGGGCGACTTGGAAGGCCACATTCTCCCTGAACCCTCGTCTTCGCGCGCGCGCCCCGGCAGCGACCAGAGCTCTGCCCAGCCCTCCGAGTCTGAGCTCAAGTACCCCGTGTATCGGCCAGAGCCGACCAAGCGGGCCAAGTGGATTGTTGCGAAGGAGACCTTGGGCGATCAGATTCGAAAGGCGTACGATGTCTACATCGTGCAGGGTCTTTTGCGCCAGAAGCCCCTCCCTCCCAGCGCGGATGGAAGGCATATTCCGCTCGACGTGGCGAGGAAACGGGGTGAGCCTCTCATCGATGAGCGCACGAGGAAACCGTACATCAGCAACTTCATCCGGTCCAGTCGCTACACGATATGGAGCTTTCTGCCTAAGCAGCTCCTGTTCCAGTTCAGCAAGATGGGCAACTTCTACTTCCTCGTTATCGGTATTGTGCAAGCCTTACCAGGCCTTAGCACCACTGGCTCGTACACCACCATCGCGCCACTGGCCGTCTTCGTCTCGCTGTCCATGGCAAAAGAAGGGTACGATGACTACCGGCGTTACCTCCTGGCCCGAACGGAAAACCTCAGCCGCGCGTGGGTATTGGGGGAGAGGTCCAAGAAAGCGACCGCCAGGATGAAAAGGCACCAAGGAGCAGAGGAGGAGCTGGCCGCAGAACCCACAGAAGATGGATGGTCTGAGATCGAGTGGCAGGATATCAAAGTGGGCGATGTTATCAAGCTTCACCGAGACGACGACGTTCCTGCCGACATCGTGCTTCTCAGTGCCTCGGGACCGAACAACACGGCCTACATCGAAACGATGGCTTTGGACGGAGAGACGAATCTTAAAGCGAAGAGGGCGTCTCCGCTTTTGGCAGAACGGTGTCAGACCGCGGACGCGATCAAGTCGTGCGAGGCCATGATTGTCTCCGAGGACCCCAACGTCGACCTCTACAGGTACGACGGCCGTGTCACTGTCAAGGAGGAGACGCTTCCTCTGTCGCTCGACAACGTCATCTATCGAGGGTCAACAATGCGCAACACGACTGAGGCGATCGGCATCGTTGTCAACTCCGGAGAGGAGTGTAAGATCAGGATGAACGCCCAGAAACACGTGCGCACCAAGGCGCCAGCCATGCAGCGTGTTCTGAACAGAATCGTCATCTGGCTCATCGTCGTGCTCCTGGGACTCAGCAGTGGTCTGACGCTCGGGTACAGTATCTGGAAAGACCCAGTCGAGGATGACTCCTGGTATCTTGCCGGCGAGACCATCTCTTATAGGAAAGTATTCATTGCTTTCGTCTTGATGTTCAACACGTTGATCCCGTTATCACTATACATCAGCTTGGAGATCATCAAAATCATCCAGTTTTACATGATGGGAGACGTCGAGATGTACGACCCCGTCTCCAACACGCCCATGGTCGCAAACACCACAACAATCCTGGAGGATCTCGGACAGGTCAACTACGTCTTCTCGGACAAGACAGGCACCCTCACGGAGAACGTCATGCGTTTCCGGAAGATGAGTGTCGCCGGGACTGCGTGGCTGCACGACATGGACATCGAGCGGGACGAACAAGCGAAGCAGAAACTCATCGAGATGGCACGAAAGAAGCGCAAGGGCAAGGGCAAAGATAAGCATCGCGAGAAGACGACTGTCAGCGACAACGCCGAGCACAACACCTCTCATGCCGGACAAGCTGCCGGGCGACCATCCGTTAGCTCGTTTGCCCGAAGGAGATCAACGAGCAGGGCCCCACAACCAGAGCCGGAACTCAAGACGGAAGAACTTCTCGAATATCTGCGTCGCAAACCAGATACCATCTTCTCGAAGAAAGTCAAGCAGTTCCTGATTTGCATCGCTCTTTGCCACACCTGTCTCCCCGAGACCCTGGACAATGGCGACATCGAGTACCAAGCCGCCTCGCCTGACGAGCTTGCATTGGTGGAGGCAGCTCGCGATCTTGGATACATCGTCATCGATCGGCCTGCTCAGTCTGTCATTCTGCAACTAACCGATGCCGACGGATCCATCAAGAAAGAAAGTTACCAGGTGCTGGACGTCATCGAATTCAGCAGTCAACGGAAGAGAATGTCAATCATCATTCGCATGCCGGACGGTAGGGTCTGCGTCTTTTGCAAAGGCGCCGACAACGTCATTCTACCCCGTCTCAAACTGAGTGGACTCGCCATGCAAAAAGCCCATGCAGTTCAGCGTAGGGCGTCGGTCCGCAGGAGCGAGGAAAAGGCTCACCACCAACAGCGCATTAGCACCAGCGGCACACCCCGAAGCAGCATGATGCTCGCAAGAACATCAATGTCAGATCGACGAAGCTTCATGCAGAGGCGTGAAAGCCTCAAGATGTCCTCAGACTTGCACAGACGAGGGAGCGCCGTCACCGACGACATTGAGTCATGGTCACCACGCAGGGAATCGCACGATGTTGGCTCGCCTGCGGGCCACCAGGAGATACTGGCATCTCCGAGACCCAGCATGACGATGAGCGAGGTTGAGATTGACGAACTCATCGACGAGTCGACTGCACTCAACGAGGGAGCTGTTTTCGAGCGATGCTTCCAGCACATGAATGACTTCGCCTCAGACGGTCTGCGCACCCTGCTATACGGCTACCGATACATTGGAGAAGACGAGTACAAGTCCTGGAAGAAGATCTACCAAGATGCCACGACTAGTCTGGACAATCGACAGCAGAAAATAGAGGCCGCTGGCGAGCTGGTTGAAGACAAGTTCGACCTCGCCGGAGCTACCGCCATTGAAGACCGACTGCAAGAAGGCGTCCCCGACACGATCGACAAGCTCCGGCGCGCCGAGATCAAAGTTTGGATGCTGACTGGGGATAAACGCGAGACAGCCATCAATATCGGTCACTCGGCTGGTCTCTGCAGACCTTTCTCTGAAGTATTCATACTGGATGCCTCCATGGGCAACCTGCAAGAGTCAATACTGTCCACCCTGGGCGAAGTCGCTAGAGGCATGCTCCCCCACACCGTGGTAGTTGTCGATGGCCAGACTTTGGGCACTATCGAGGAGGACGAGGACCTCAGCTTCCTCTTCTTCGATCTTGTGGTTAGAGTAGATTCGGTCATTTGCTGCCGTGCCTCTCCGTCTCAGAAGGCCACTTTGGTTAAGCGTATTCGCCGCCAAGTACCGCATTCTTTGACGTTGGCGATCGGAGATGGCGCAAACGACATCGGTATGATCCAAGCCTCCCACGTTGGAATTGGCATATCCGGACGCGAAGGTCTCCAGGCTGCTCGCATTTCCGACTACGCCATTGCCCAATTTCGTTTTCTTCAGCGCCTCCTCTTCGTCCACGGCCGCTGGAACTACCTTAGAACGGGTAAATACATCCTTGCGACTTTCTGGAAAGAGATCGTCTTCTTCCTCCCCCAAGCGTACTTCCAACGCTATACAGGATACTCCGGAACCTCCTTGTACGAGAATTGGAGTTTGACAGTGTTTAATACGTTTTTCACTTCACTGGCGGTCATCCTGTTGGGTGGGTTGGAAAAGGATCTGCAGCCCAAAACTCTGCTTGAACACCCTGAGCTGTACACGTACGGCCACAAGAACAGGGCGTTCAATGTCAGGCTTTACATTGGGTGGACGCTGATAGGACTGATCGAATCTCTGATTATCTGGTGGGCCACGTGGGCGGTCTACAACTCTCTGCCTTTCGACCAGGACACGTCGCTTTACGCCATGGGCAGTGTTGTCTTTACTGTCTGTGTGGTGTTCATCAACATAAAGCTAATGTAGGTCTGCCTCTGCAAAATTTCTGGCACTGATGCTGACAAACGCAGGGTCCTCGAGATGGAGAACAAGAACATCATCATCCTGGCTGGTTTCCTCATCTCGGTCGGAGGTTGGTTCCTCTGGAACATTCTTCTCTCCGCTGCGTTTAGAGCGGAGCACCGCATTTACATGATTCGCCACACATTCTTGAACAACTTTGGCCGCACCCTCAACTACTGGGCGGTCATTTTTATTACACTTTCAGCTGTCATTGTTCTGGAGTTGCTGATCAACGCAATCCGGCGGGTCTACTGGCCACAGGATGTTGACTTCATGCAGAGACTTGAGAAGGATGACCGCAAGAAACAAAAGAACGAGTCCAATTTGGAGCAGGCTGACGGTACATCAACTGCTCTTGAGGTCATTCACAACAAGACAGACTCAGGCTCTAGCCCTGATGGCGGTCCATACAACACAGATGCAGTGCCTAGAGCGAGCCATCAATCAGGCCGCTTGTCGCATCACCAGCCCCGCCTCTCTCGCAAGTCACGGGATGAGTCTGCGGCAAGGGCCTTCACTCCACCTATTGAGGAGGGCAGCATACCCCTGGAGAAGGCATCGAGCAGGTCAAAGCAGCCACGGAAGCCAGCATTGTCCATGGCTTCGAGGTGGCTAGGCAACAGGAAAAGTGCACATACCTCTAGTTCTATAGAGCTACAGTCCAGGACGGACTCTTGAGGAATGTGTGGGGTGGATATGCATCGTGGCTGCAGCACGTTACACTTTATTGCTCAACAGTATTACTTGCATCCGCCAGTCCCCCCCCCAACGTACACCAACGGTGGCACAGAGATAGCGTTCTTTTTCTCTTTTTCCCTTCTCTCATTGTTCTTGATACCACAGTGATGCTTGGCCAAGGGGCCCTGCACCTGGCGTTTGGGGCTGGTATTGCTCCACTACTGTACACATAAAGAAGAGTAGATATATCACAAAGGAACTCGAGACTCT